>JALIZH010001225.1:0-16510 GCA_030522465.1 Rhipicephalus appendiculatus
GAGATACATATATTATACAAACTAAAAATGGAAAAAGCTGAGCGAAGCACTGCTTTTTTGCGATTCTTTTTTTTAAAATATTTTCTGCTATAACAATATTTCACAATCTCTCTCTCTCTCTCAGGTTGCTCTCGAGCTATAGATAGTCAATTACCTTCAAATCCTTGACCTGTAGCTCCCTGTGACAGCCTGCCAAGCAAGGCGACAGGTAGACCACGCCATCAGCGCCACATATCGGGTTCAAGAGGCTGGTCGTGCAGTTGCAGTCGGCGTTGCAATGCCAATCGAAGCTCGAGGTCCCTCTGCAATAAAGCGAAGCCCATAAGGCGCGAGTAATAGTCCACGTTTTTAACTGTGCCTAAGTGTAGTCAGTGTAACGAAGGTTCATCGGAGAGAATATCGTATCTGTGAAAGACCCCTCTCAGTCAGTCCACTCGTTGATAGGCTGAAGCAGTGAACCCCGCGGGTAGTGTTACGGCCATGTTATGCGTTGAAAGCTCCAACATGTTTCTTAAAATGCTAAATGTATTGAAATTTTTTAATGTGTATAACATTGTCTAGATTACTCGCCGGGTTATCACGGCATATGCCTCTGCTATCCAGACTGGGGTGGTGTTCGGGATTGTCGAATTCCGCCATATCGTCGAATTCTGTAATTACGGCATTTTCAGTCAAACAGAGAGGCCATAGCTGTTCACTGGGTCTGTTAAGATTTGACAAGATGGCGAACTTGAGACCATGGCTGAATTAAACACTGTCCAAAGTAGCACGCAAGCTTTTGAATCGCTTCTTCCCCCTCTGAGGTCAACTTGCTTGCGGCTGCAGAATCATTTTGAGCGCGTCGTGTAGGAGTGTGTTGTATGACGTTCTTGTATTTCTGCCTTCGACATGTAGGGTATATACGTGACACAGTTCGAGCTCAATATTTGCGTGGGAGGTGGGAGGTGATAAATGCATTTTTTTAAAATCCCGTGCATTACTCATGGCTGCTTTGCATAAATCAAGAAGGGAGTCCTCAGGCGCACGTCACCGACCACTCGGTTCATTTCAACACTACACCGGAGGACACTGTCAGCCGTGCTGTCGTGGCGATGTACTCCGCAGAAAAAACGAACTCACACACGGCCCAGTCTGTAGAATGACGTAAATACGTGTTGTCGCACTGAACTTGTATGTGTCTAATAAAACTTGCTGCTCGCCGAGTTGTTTCATACTTAGAAGAAGGAAAAGATGGCTGCGCACAAACTACACACGTACACAGAAGACATGTACGAGCGCAAACCTTCAACTAGCTTTACTTTTCGTCGCAGTTAATATATACGCCTATCAATCACGTGGTAACAACGGTAATCGCATTCTCACGTTCTGCAGAGCGCTGTCTTGAGTTCTCTGCCTTTCGATGCTATTACCATCTGACAGACTCCGAAGCCATTTTTGTGAGGCACACGTATATGTCTAAGTTATCACGTCTGCTTTCATGCCATAGGCGTGCGCAGGGTTCTATTTGGGGGGAAGGGGGGGGGGGGCTAGCTTCATTGCAGCCGCCACCCCTACATCCCTCTGTCGGTCGTGTCCGAAAGGAAGTATGCCCCACCATGGATGCAGAAGTGAAAAATCAAGCGAAAGATCCCGTACAATTGCGATATCAGGGATCGCGTCAGATTGCTCCGGGAACTGCTCGAAGCGCGCGCCTGAGTGCAAGTCTCTCTGTACTGTCCAGCTTTAATGAGGAAAGGGCGGGCCCCCAATATAAACCTGAGGGCGGACCCCACCCTCCCTTCCATGGCGATCAACAACACGTGATCATACATACATACATACATACATACATACATACATACATACATACATACATACATACATACATACATACATACATACATACATACATAGATGCATATACATACATACATACATACATACATACATACATACATACATACATACATACATACATACATACATACATACATACATACATACACTCTAAGAAAAAAAACCGGCTCGAGGGGGGGAGTAACGTCAACTTATGGCGAATTCCATTGGGAGAGCAGGAGCACTCAAAAGCACGCTGAAAGTGCTCTCTTCAGAGCCAGCGTGTTTCAGTGGTCGAACAGGAGTAGGGGCACCGTCCTCCAATGGTAGAGCGTGAGCGCTTTTGCTGCGCCGGGAGCAGCGAAGAGCAGTCCTGTCTGCTCCCCCCTTGAAAAGCGGAGTGAGCGGAGAACGCAGGAAGTAACGTGGCTTGTTAACGTCATATCCTCCCGACGATCCTCCTCGCTTGTTTACATTTCACTTCTTCGTGTACAGTGGCAATGGCGGCGATGCTGGGGGTATACTGGGGGATACTGGGGGGGATGCGTAAAATTTCTCCTCACTCGCCTTTTTACCCTCTCGCACCTGCTCTGCGAAAGCGTGCCGCATTCCAGTGGCAGATCGAGTGACGCTGCTCTCAGTGCTCTGCCCCCCACTCCTCACTGCACGGCGCCCCTACTCCTGTTCTCTCAATGGAATTCGCCATTAGTCCTCAGATCGTGTCGTTAGTCCACCAGAGGACCAACTGCGGTGGAGGGTGTGTCGTGTGCAACTTTGGAGGACTAACGGGAGGACGAATGGCTCACTTACTCCCTGGGTAGGGGTTGAAGGGAAGAAAAGACGCTTTTTCTGCAGCCTTTGTTGGGAGCACGGCTCAGCAGCCTTTGAAAGGGAGGGTGCGCCTGACCCTCGGTCAGGTGCACCCTATTGTTCCGAAACTCGCCTTTCTACTTTGTCGGGGTGCTCTTTGCACGCGGCGGGATGCTGAGGGGCTAGCAATGCGGCGAATGCATGTTCAAAGGTTCACTGTACTGATTACAAGGCTCGTCGGTCCGTTTACTGTTGCGATCAAGAAAATAACGCGAGAAAATATTAATTTGTAAGGTGTTAATGCTGCACCGCCAATTATAAGGACATGAAACTTAGTTCACCAATAAGCTTCAAAACATTTACTAGCGTGACAATCGTGCAAATGTGACAGACATTTCATCACGTATATTGTGTATCCATCCGCGCCGCACTTTCTTCTTCAGAATCGCTCACTGCAGTCACGAGTGCGGTTCGTGTTCGTCACTTGTGATCTTTCTTGCTCTGATTTCGTGGAAAGCGAGTGCCGCTATCTACACAGACTATCAACGCAGCTGTGAAAGCATACTTCGCTGCATGTGCTGCAAAAATTGTGGACGCGCATGCAAGTGTGTTTCTGTGGAACGGCTGTTCAATGGACTCAACACCGGAACTTTCATGCGAAGAAATGGACACCCCAGCTTCGCAGCGTCTTTTCTGCAAAGCTTCAAGAATAGGCGCTGTCACCTTGAAGTGTGATCACCATTTTCTGGATTAGCTGGCTCTGCAAACCTCGTGCCTCTGCTAATTCTTAAGGTAAGTTTTTCATTTTCATCGCCTTCGCACATTGCATTATAAAGAATATGAAAGCTGAAAAAGCATTGTGCGCGACATGTTTAGCATGTTGTATGAGCGCGCGATTGCGTAATCATTGGGGCTTACGTGATTAAGCCGTGCGCTTCGAGCTATTTTATTTTTATAAAAATTTTTTTTTTGTATTTCTTGCAGGTGAGAGCCATCCTAGATTTTCGAAAGCAGGCGCTACATCATCTAAATGATGACGTTTCGTAGGAATTACGATAGATGTTAATATATTAGTACTTTCCTTTTCTTTTTCTGGAACCCTTGATAGAACACCGAGGGTCATCTGCAACTTACACAATGAAGAAAAAACCATTGGCGATCTGTATCACTGCTCCTAGCGTGTGCAGTGTCATTCACGTGACTTCTCTTCCCGTGTCCTAATTTGCCGCTTCTCGCCAAGTGTTTACCTTGTTCAAGGTGTTTTGAAGAATTGAAAGGTCATCGCGCAACTAAAAATTCTCGATCGGGAATTCTCGATAGGGAAAGTCTTGAAGTCGGTATACGTAATTTCATTCAAGTTTGACAAAGCAAATTAAAATATGATCAGCATTATGGCTTGCAAGTGCTTAAAAGGATCCATTGAAAGCAGTTAACGCGTTTTTCTAAGGGCTGGATGCTTCGCCTCTCTAGTGAAATAGCCGATAGTTTTACAGCGCGTTTTGCTCCCTCAGTAGTGCGGCTTCGACTCGCGCGTTTTAGGGCATTTTACTTGATCTTCCTTTCGTAGTTCCAAGTGTGAACGAGATGCCGATCTCATTTTGAGATCGCAGAGGTAAGCAACGATCCGCAGGGCAACTGCTGTTTCGAAAGTTTGTTTGTTTGTTCGGGTTTATTGGCGCAAAAGCGACTTAGGCTATGCTGCGCCAAGAGCAGGGTCTGCGAGGGATCAAAGGTAGTGGGGAAATCCTACGTTATTTAGAGTCTGTTAAGATAGCCGACTTCACTTAAAAAATTCTTGACATTTGCGAGAGGCACAAGCGCATCGTCTCCTAAAATGAAAGTTGGGTGTAAAGGTATGCACGTTCTATATAGTTCGTTGAAGTGTTTGCGTCTCTGCGTTTCGATATGTGGGCATGTAATTAGAATGTGCAATACTGTTAGTGGGGCGTAACAGTTTTCACATATTGGTTGTGCCTCTTTCGTGAGTAGATAACTGTGTGTGAGGTGAGAGTGCCCTATTCGAAGTCTGGCTATTATGACTTCCATGAATCGTTCTTTGTGATAGCAGGTTTTCCATTCTCCGAGTACCGGTTTGACGAGGTGCAGTTTGTTAGTACACTGCGTGTTCCACTGACTCTGCCATTTGTCAGTCAGAGCTCTGCGAATAGCTTGAAGCCCGTCCCTCACAGGCATCTTTGTATTTGATACCGTTTGATGTTTGGCCTTAGCGGCCCACGTGTCCGCCTTTTCATTTCCAAAGATCCCAACGTGACTTGGGACCCAGCAGAAACGAATTGAGTGATCCGGATTTAAATGTGAAAGTGTGTGGAGGATGTCGCCAAGGAGAGGTTCTCGTTCGGATTTTTAAGTTGAGAGCTTTGAGAGCACTTAGCGAATCTGTGTAGATGACTGCTTTTTTGTGTTTTTCTGTTACAACTTTCTGCACACCCATCCATAAAGCGTAACATTCAGCTGTAAAAATAGAAACAAATAGCGGCAGCCGCATTGTCTGTTCCCATGTTTCTGATACGACACTGCATCCCACGTATTCATGTGTCTTTGAACCATCTGTGTAAAACTCGTTGTAGGCGCTGTATGTTTCTTGTATTGAGCGGAATTCTTGTCTTATGTGCTCGTGTGCGGTGCTCTGTTTCTTAAGGTGTGTCAGAGAGAAGTCTAGAAAACGTGTGAAGTCGCACCAAGGAGCTAATCTAGTTGGCCTTTCTGCAACAGTAAGTGCCTCTTCTGGGATACTGCACTCGCGACACTTTTCTTCGTGCCGAAGTATGAGAGGTTTGATGGCTTGTGGTTTATTTGCATAGTGTTTTCTTGTGTTACAGTGGTTGAGAATGTTATAGCATATATGCTCCGGTGATGATCGAACTCTGAGCACGTAAGTCAGCATGAGTTGTGTTCTTCTTTGTTCAAGTGATGGCTCATTTGTTTCGGCATACAGACTCGGAACAGGGGGACGTTCTGTAAGCGCCTGTTGCCAAGCGTAGGCTTAGGTTATGCACTGGTTCTAGTTTTCTGAGGTACGACTGTCTGGCTGAACCATATACTACGCAACCGTAGTCAATTTTGCTGCGTATTAAGGATCGGTATATGTGTAAAAGACACTTCCGGTCAGAGCCCCAGCGTTTCCGTGACAGGACTTTGAGCACATTTAGCGCCCTATTTATGTGTGCAAGAAAGTTTAGCTTCCTGTCAAACATAATCCCCAGAAACTTGTGTTCTTTTTTGACTGGTAGGGGAGATTGGTGCATTGTTAGGACAGGGTCTGGATGTAGGCCCCTTTTCTGGGAGAAGTCCACAGCAACAGTTTTTTTCGGCAGAGAAACGGAAGCCGTTTTCGGTTGCCCATTGTGTTAGTTTGTTTATTGTAATTTGAACTTGTCGTTCGCAAGTAACCATGTTCGATCCTCGGTAAGAGATCTGTAAATCATCGACATATAATGAATGCATGAAAGAGCGTGGGATTATTCTATTTATCGAGTTCATTTTCACGACGAAGAGAGTTGTGCTTAGTACGCATCCCTGTGGTACTCCATTTTCTTGGAGGAAGACACGTGAAAGCGTTGTTCCTAGACGCACTTGGAAAGTTCGATTTGATAAAAAGTCGGCTAGACATTTCAGCATTTTCCCGCGGATCCCCATATCAGCCAAATCTCTTAATATGCCAAATCTCCATGTAGTGTCGTATGCCTTTTCTAAATCAAAGAAGACTGTAAGGCAGTGTTGTTTATGTAGAAAGGCGCTTCGTATTTCGTGTTCTAGCCGGACAAGATGGTCTGTTGTTGAGCAATTCTTTTTATACCCGCATTGATGAATGTCAAGTAGATTTTCTGTTTCTAGAGTGAATGCAAGCCTTGCATTTACGACGCTTTCGTAGGATTTCGCTAAACAGCTTGTGAGGGCGATGGGCCGGTAGCTGTTAGAGGACGTGGGTGGTTTTCCGGCTTTTAAGAAAGGTATTATGATTGCGTTTTTCCATGATTTTGGTATAATGCCTGTGTCCCATATTTTGTTAAAAAATTTCAGTAGAGCTTTTGTGGATGCAAGTGAGAGGTGGGAAAGCATGGAATAATGAATGCGGTCCTGGCCTGCCGCCGTTTTCTTGCCTGAACTAAGCACTCTGCTTAATTCCTGAAGTGTTATAGGAGCATTGTAGGGCTCCTGCGATGCTCCTGTGATAGGCAATCTGTTTCTCTGCAGACTGTTTGTGTTTAAGGAATGCGTTAGAGTGATTAGCTGAGCTTGAAATATTATAAAAGTGTTCGCCTAGTATGTCAGCTTGTTCTTGCAGTGTTGTTTGCGTGCCTGGAGCTGTGAGTAAAGGAATGACATATGGAGAATAATCACCTCTGAACTTCTTCACACGCTCCCACATAGTTTTCGATTTGACTGAGCTGTTAATTGAGGACACATATTTTTGCCATGACGATTTTTCCGTCTGCCTCCGGACATACCGCGCTTTGGCCTTGGCTTGTTTGAGGTTTATTAAGTTTTTGTAGGTGGGGTATCTTCTCAAGATACCCCATGCCTTATTTTGTTGTTTCTTTGCCTGTGTACATTCTGGTGTCCACCAGGGGTTTAGCTTCTTTCGCACAGTGCTCAATGATTGTGGTATTGTTTTTTCTGCCGCTGTGATTAGTACTGTTGTGAGTTTCTCGTTCATTTCGTCAATGCTCATTTCGGGTGTAAGTGCGTCTTCGAGTTTCGCGTTCTTCTTAAAGAGAAGCCAATCCGCATCTTCCAGCCTCCAGCGGTGTGGTTTTGATCTGATCGTAGGAAAAGTGGAGGTCATTTTGATGATGGCAGGCAAGTGATCGCTTCCATAAGAGCTGTCGAGGACCTCCCAGTTAAAATCATTAAAAACACATGGCGAGCAAAAGGCCAAATCGAGACAACTAAACTTTCGTGATGTAGGTGAGAAATACGTTGGTGAACCGGAGTTTAAAAGACATGTGTTGGTTGAGAGGATGAAATCTTCTATGACTTGCCCTCTGTTGTCTGTTTTCTCGCTGCCCCATAGTGTAGAGTGGGCGTTAAAATCACCAACCAAAAGGAATGGTTCTGGTAGCTGTGCTGTTAAGTCATGGAATTGTTGGACGGTCACATGTTCATGAGGAGGAATATAAGCTGAACAGATGCTGATGACTTTGTGGGATAAAACCGTAAAAGCTGCAGCTTCAAGAGAGGTATTTAATTGTATTTCGCGGGTAGGAATGCCTCCTTGTATGATTATGGCAACTCCTCCTGACAGTCGGCTGGCGTTTTCGCGATCCTTTCTAATAACCGTAAAACCTTTTAAAAAAATTGGTGTTCTTCGGGCCTAGATTTGTTTCTTGTAGACAAAGTGCTACAGGCGAAAAATTCTGTATAACATCTTTAATGTCCCCCAAGTTGTGTATGAGGCCCCTACAGTTCCAGTGTATTAAGAAGGTCATGATAGAAACCAAAAAGAAACGGCTGAACTGGTGTCAAGATAGTGTGCCTAAAACTATAGACGTGGGGACAAGATGAGGTAAACAAGAGGATTAAGAGACAAGCAAACAGAAATTGGTCATGTACCCTTTCCTGGGGCACTGACCTGTTGTCGCGCCCCTTTTCCCCTGCCAAGGGGAATCGGGGCCGGGACAGATTGTTTCAGAGGCTTGCTACTAGTAGCAACCTCTCCGGGCTCTTCTGTGTCTGCAGGGCACACTTCCATTGAGTCAGCACCGCAAAGGCGCTCCTCGTTGGAGGCGCTCTGCAAGGTTGTTGGCTTTTTTGTAGGGAGTTTTCCCTTCAGCACCGTTAGTGAGGTCTGTGTGCTCTCCAGGCTACGCTGGCTCGTACCAGCAGCAGTGGAGACCTTCAGGCCTCGGGTGGAAAGTGCACATTGTGCACCTCCGGACTCTCTACGTGAGGGCTGCAGTGCCGACACTAGATCCTGTAGTTGGACCTGAGTGCCGACCGACACCATTTGCGGTACCCGCCCTCTCTGTACCGCTTGGCTGTAGGAGCCCTTCTGGGCAAAATCTACTCGTTTTCTAGCTTCAGTGTATGATATATTTTCTTGTACCTTTAGTGTGTTGATTTCTTTTTCTTTTTTCCAGACGGGACAGGCTCGGGAATATGCGGCATGTGGGCCCTCGCAGTTAGTGCAACGCAGATCGTTGGTGCATTCTTCATCGCTGTGGTCGCCGAGACCGCACTTGACGCACGTCGCTTTTCCTCGGCATGACTGTGACCCATGCCCGTACCTTTGGCACCGGAAGCACCGTCGAGGGTTCGGGACAGAGGGTCTCACCTTCAGGTGTAGATAGGCGGCGTGTGCCGCAGCTGGAAGGGTTGTGCTGGCGAAAGTTAGCACTACATGTCTTGTTCTGATTTCTTTTCCGTCCCTTCTGATGATTATGTTGTGAGCGGAAACTACTCCTTGATCAGCTAAGGCTTCGGTTATTTCTTCGTCGGTGCATTTTACCAGATCGTTGTCGGAAATCACGCCCTTGGCAAAGTTCAGTGATCGGTGTGGTGTGACAGATACTTCATGGTCACCTATCTTGTTTAGTTTCCTGATGTTGTTGCTCTGCTGCTCGTTACGGACTTCAATCAAAAGGTCACCAGAACTCATTTTCTTGGCGTCGTAGTCTCCGTTAATGCATGCTTTGATGGCTTTGGCGATAGGGAAAGGCGATATGTCCTGCATGGGTGTTGTGCTCTTAGAAGTGATCACAAAAAATTTTGTGAAGTTGTTGCATTTGGATGTGAATTCCTTTGTTGCTTCGGTGCGACCCCCTCTTCAGGTGTCGATCAGTTTTGGAGGTGGTGGAGTTTTTATCCATACAAAAAGTGTAGCGTTCGGTAGTCATGCTGGCCGCCCACCTTGGAGCCCAACCAGGGAGTGTATTATAAGCACTAGCCATACATAACTACTATAACCATACATGACCAGCCAAGGGAGACTGGTCACGCATGGTTAACCCTTGCCACCAGGAAAAATAAGGTAAACAGAAGGAAGAAGGAGACAGGATAGATTCACAGTGTGAGAGAAAGGCGAAGATGTAGGGAGAGAGAGATAGGAAAAGGTGACTGCCGATTTCCCCCCAAGGTGGGTCAGCCCGGGGGTGCCGTCTGCGTGAAGCACGGGCCAAAGGGGTGTGTTGCCTCCGCCGGGGGGCCTTGACGGTCCAATCACCCGGCGTCGGCTCAACCCCCAGGATCCCCTTTTCCCCGGACACGGCTAAGCCACGTACGGCGAGGCGTGGGAGGAGGTCGAAACCCCCCCGTTAGCTCGGGTCCGTGGTGTCGCTACACACCAAACGCCTGCTTGCGCAGACGCCCCTGCGGGGTGTTTCGAAAGATGCGTCAGAAATACGGTCGGCAACTGCATACACTATAGCTAGTAAACAATTGACACTAAGTTGAATTTCTTGTAATTTTTTTTCTTGACATCCTTCTTCGTATCAACGAAGATGATGTGGGCATTCTTACTAGACTCCGGTACGCTTGGGGTCAGGAGGTCTTCTACTGCAAGAGCGTATGCTTGGGCATGTTAGTAATTCATGTTTCACTTTTTTAGCGCACAAACGAAGAAGGACGAAAAGCGACACGGACACAGCACTGGGCCTTCAACTGGGCGAGCAAGACTCACCGGTAATTTGACCCGCTGTGCCGCTTCATCAAAGTGAACAGCAGCCGACTGCCAGTACCGCTGGTGCGCCGTGGCGCACTGTTTGAGCAAAATAAATGTTTCTAGCCCTGACTTGATCTCTCCAATTTTTTCGTTCCTACACACATACGTGGATGTAGTGCTGAGTAAAGTGCAGATGACCTAAGCTATCATGTCAGTCTGGTGAGGATGGCCAGGTCATTCAAAGGTGAATTATTAGCGGATTACTCGTTAGTCCCTTCAAAAATTGTTCAAATGGATTAACAATTTATCGAGAAGGAGTAACATTCGCTCTCCCAGGGATGATTTCTCGGGATCCACAGTTTGTCCTCACGAGAGTAACATTTGCTCTCCCAAGGATCATCTCTGAGGGTCAACAGTTAGTCCTTACGAGAGTAACATTTGCTCTGTGAGGGACCATTTCCGAAAATCAACTGTTAGTCCTTACAGCAGTAACCATTAGTCCTCACAGGAGCAACCCTTAGTCCCTTTGCAGTTAATCCTTCAAGGACTAACTGTTTATCCTCTTGCAGTTCATCCCCAAAAGGACTATTGGTTGTGGCAAATCAGTTGATCCCCAAAAGGACTAACCTCCCTACCCCTTTTAGTCCTTTTTTTCTCAGCGTGTACATACATGCATGCATACATACATACATACATACATACATACATACATACATACATACATACATACATACATACATACATATATACATACATACATACATACATACATACATACATACATACATACATACATGCATGCAGGTGCATGCATGCATGCAATCAGGCGTCTCGTAATATGGGGTAAAAGTAGAGTATATATATGGGGTAAAAGTATACCACCCCCCTAAGTTGTCCCTTACCCTTGCACAGAAGGACACTAAGCAGTGGAGCACTGATATCCTATGCTGTCAATATACGCTGTACACTAATAGGCGTGATCACGGTCGTTGGCTGTCGGTAATCCGCTCACCTATTAAATGTGTCGGCTTTTATACATGCTTCATCGAACCTTCCAGATTCATCGCTGGGGCTCGCGTTAGTTCTAGAATAAACTCCGTTACTCGGGCCCGGTGCGTAACCTTGACAGAAAAGTCTGGAACAACCGCGATGTTTCTAAACATTGTGGTGCGACCTGCTACGAGCGGTGGTAACAGTTTTTATCGGTGAAACCCGACCACGACAAACATAGAGGAATAAGCGCGCGTGGGAATACGGTCGTTCTCGAATGTGCGCGGTCACCACGCCGGTAAACTTACACTGCGCCCACGAAGCCATCCGGCGTGGCGTAAATGCCCTGTGAGCAGCTGAACGTGAAGATGAGCACGCCGAACCAGGAGAAGCAGCAGTTGTACATGCAGAGCCGCATGATGCCCTCGTAGTCCAGGTTCCAGCGGCTCACTAGAGCTCCACCGATGATGGCGCCGAAACCGCCCCCCGACCAGCACGATTGGCCCTGCGAGAAAAGATTGGCTCGAGTTAGCGTGGCTGAGTTATCTCGACATATTCGTTTATCGGCGCAGAAGATGAGTGTGCTAGGTTTACTACGACTGACAGTGTTTCCGATGCGTCGCAGTCATGATCGTTCATTAGCGCATCGTTGCGGTAAGTGTGGTTGAGCCCATTCCCAATTTGTATTATTTTGGCTCTGAATACACACAGCTGGCGAACCACACAATAACAAATGGACCGTAAGGTGCGCTAACGGTTGCTTCTATATTGAAGAAATGCAGGTATTGCCCACTGAGCTGAGTATTGTGGTTCCTGGGAATCGATCGAATATATTTTAACACCGCTGCCTTCAAAAAACACTTTCGGTTTCGGTATCGAGGCGCCGGCTTCTCAGGGACGTGTCATCACAGTGTGAAGTCACAGGGAGAGATCAACTCGCGAAGTACTAGCAGCAGATCCGTCATCTGCTCGTGGTGCACGGCAACAACGATGAATGGATTACCCTACAGTAGACCTGTGCGCCGGTGCCGAAATTGCCGGCGGCGGCGCGCCGGTGTTTTCACCTCCGGCGGCGGCGCGTGAACGGCGCGGGTTTCATCGAATCGGCGGCGGCGCGGCGCGGTGGGGGGAGGGGGGGGGGGGGGTGGTATATTTGCGAGTTGCTGGGCAGAGTCGCTGGTGAGTGCCGCTGGGAGGCGGCACTCACCAGCGACAAGCTTCCGACCAGCTTTGGGCCGTCCGCCAAGCCGAAGATGCCGCCCGGGTCCAAGGACTTCCGGCCGTCATCTGAGGCACCGCCATCATTGACGAAGAGTGGGACGGAACAGGGGGGCAATCCCCACTTCCCCCCCGCCTCGCCCGAAGGAGCCGGACTTCAAATAAAGTTTATTCATTCATTCACCGAAGGAGCGAAGCACTGCATGCGATAGCAACATGTCGTATTGTTATACGAACTAAGGCTAGCAGCTATCTCTTTTTAATTCGATCTCGCATACCTGCACAAAACGCTGGTGCATGGGGATACGGGTGCTCCAGGGAGAGATGCGGCTTTTGTGCAGTTTGTCGTGTCAGTGGTTACAGCACTAAGCTGTGAGATCACAGCGCGTATAAGGGTATACCTTCATGCTTCTTCGTCCAGCGAAAGACGGAAGGGGGGGTTTCCTTTCTGGTTGAGGAGCAACCTACGACAAGCTTAGCACGCGGGATGATGTTATCGCATGCGCCCTCAGTGCGACCGAGATGACCAGCTTGTTTCATCTCTGCTTCAGCTGCGTTCCTCGCGAGAGCTCGCATGCTTTTACTCACGGGTCGAACATACGGTGCGCGGAGCGATGCTATCCATTTCGACTTTATACGGAACATGACGGCGACGATGAAAACCTGCCCAGAGGGTCCATATTATTGCTATTGCGATAAAAAACATACAAAAACCATCGAAGAGGCCTCGCCTTGTTTCTGGAAATATGCATCGTATCCGCTGTAATGAGCTTGTCCGTTGGAAGAATCAAATAATCCGGCGCCTTTTCCATTGGCTTCCTTCTGTCCTTCACTACCCTTCTTACAAACGATATCTCCTCGGCACTTATTTCTTCATAAAGCACGCGCACGGTCAGCACTTAGCTTTGAGCCTATCAGCATTTTACGCTTGTCGGCAACACCTTGTTATGTCCGCTTTCGTTGCCGGAAACACACAAAATGTAGCGAAATCGGTTGATCGCGCACGATAGTGATGCGAGACAAAAAAAGAACGGGCGCGCAAGTGCACGACAAAGCAGGGTGGGAGACAATTCACATTTGATATTAATTCACAATTGGTATTCCTGACATATGCCCCAATCGAGAGTATGCACACTAATGATGCCACGTGAAATTTCGTCCTGGTGTTATTAAGTTCACGCACAAAAAAAAAAAGAAAAGAAAACGGGAAAAAATGATACAGCGGTATAAAAGAGCATGGGCACAAATACTTATCTAAGCGTCTAGGAGATAACTATCAGTATCTAGAAGATACCTATCAGTCAGGTGCACCTGGTGGTCTCCGTGAGATAACTGCTCACTCTCTCTGCTTCTCTCTTATGTCCGTGTTTGCACGTCCAGTCTATTTAACATGAATTCTTCATCTAGCTGAGCTTTCTGTTATTATAACTCTTTGATTATCTATACGTCTATATCTTTTTATCGATTTACTAGAGTAAAAATGAAACGGAAAAAGTGTTACCGCGTGGAAATATATTACTTATATTGTTTATTTATCTATGCTCAGTGTACTAGGCCTGAAGCTCTACGGATGATCGAGCTATTCAGCGAGTTGGGTCATCGCCCTTTAAGGCTGGAGGACGCCCCAGCGTTCTGGTCAGACAATACTCGTGAGACTTTTGGAGGAGAGAAAAATACAACTTTCGCGAAGCTGTTTTCCGTGTGTCCATATAAAGGACATGTCCATTCAGTGTTACCAGGTCAGAGCAGGCAGCGTAGCCGTAAGCCCGAGAAACTACACCAAGTGTAGCCGAAGACAAAAACAAAGAGGCAAAACATTTGTAACCAAATATATCCATTCTTAGTTGTAGTTTCATTTGTACATGGATTTCATATTCTACAACTACAATCTCTTTTTGTACTAACTGCAGTTAGCGTATGAAACAACTTGTGTTCAAGAAGGTGAAAGTGTTGATATTAAGGCACTCCCTCAAGAAGTCACCAAAAGTTCATTAAAAAAAAAGAAGATAACTAAATTCTGCAACCTCCGTCTGGTCACTTGGTTGCTTTCGGAAAGTGACCTTCCAATGCACGGTCTTCTACGGGACCAGTAATCCGCAACTCTGCAGTATTTTACGCATCAACCAAAACAGGGTCAATGTTTATTTTTTGTGCTTCCCTAGACAGATTTTGCGATCAGAGCCATCAGCCTTTGCCGCCTGCCCTATGAACATTTTGTTGATGCGTCGAATTTAGATTAGCGCTGCCAAACAAACAAAAGTCCACTTGAACCAGCATAACGTTATATTGTTGAGGCATTGAAAGATAGAAGCGGAAGCGCTAGACAATTATAGGTGTGGAGGTTTTACTTCCCAAAACAACGTCATGATTACGAGAGACGCCGTAGTGGAGGGTTTCGGAAATTACGACCAGCCCGGGTTCATTAACGCCCACCTAAACCAAGCACACCAGCCTCTATAGCACGAAGCGCTCGGATTTCTGGTGAATTTTGCCGCTTCCGGCCCCTTCAAAGCCAAATGTGAATGTGCTTTTAGAGATTTGTTTCGGCTCAATCAGAGTCACATCTGGAGCATTTATCATGATGGCACCGAATATAGCCCAAACAAAACCGTGTCGCAGATTCTGAGAGCCCAAATTTAGCCACATAGCCAACTCGCCCAGCTCGACGCTAAACATTTCTTTGGGGAGCGCAGTTTGGCTGTATACAATGAAGTACCACTTGAACGAACTTCAATAAACAAACTATTCAGTTGTGCGAACTTTACAAAAATTCGCCATCTGAGTGTCAAGTAATGCAAGCGCCCTTTAGTTTAACGTAATTGAGAGCAGAGTGCATTTCAGCTAGTTGTACGAACATATTCCGTGGTATTGTTCAATGCCTCCCCAATCATGTTGATCACTTAAACAAGTAACCCCACCGCACTGTTTTAAGTTCAGTTCTACCGTGTCCTCCGCGATCAGCTCTGTCTACGGCGCGACACCGGCGCTAGTCGCGGAGGTCACAATTTTACGTTAACAACAGCGCTTCATTACGACAGTGGGCCGCAGTCCTGAGTGCACAGGTGCAGTAAAAGATTACTGCATTCCTTACAACATGCTCAATAAGCATAAATCCACATGCAAATTAGCAGCAGGACAACTGATTCATTCCAACGCCTGATGCTTTTCCTCTAACTTGTGGTAACCTGCAACATAGCTATTTAATTAAGTTCAACAGACTTTCACTGTAACAAACTTTTTCCTGAGCTTCCTTAAAGTTCGTTAAGGTGAAGTTTCACTGCATAGCCAAGCCTGACAACACTGTGTCCACTTCGGCAGAGTGAATTCAGTTACTCGAAAGAGCGGTGAACCATGATGTCATCTCGCTCTTGACCACGTCGGCGCGCCGAACCCGCTCGCACATTCCCAACGTAGGAAGAAAGTGGATGAAATGTACAGAAACAGGAACATGTCAAGTCTACACTTGCATATGAATGTATCCCAGATGTCCGAGAACGATGCACGGAATGCGTACCGACCATCACAGGTGCGTTAGACAGGCGGCCGCGTTAAACCTAATTCAACGGCTATAGGCGCAATGAGTGTGCATGAACGGCCTCCGAGATGTGCTCCCAAAAGCGGATCTATGGGGGCTGCGTTCATTGCGTTGAAGCACATTCCGTCCATCTCATTTGTGTCGAAAGTTGTGAAAGCTTCGTGTTGTCAAAGTGACGTCGCGGAAGAAGAACCGGAAACTGGGGGGCGCGCTGCTCGCCGAGCTCCTGCCAATCAGCGGTGGCTGAAAAGCGCAGTGCATTACATGGACATATCGAGAAAATGGCTCCCAGTTATGCGATGAATTTTATGTCCAGATTCCCCGTCCAGGTTAAAAGAAAAAACTAACGGCGGCGCGCCGCAGTTATTGGCCGGCGGCGGCGGCGGCGTGACAGATCTCAGGACTTCGGCGGCGGCGCGACCGGCGTGAGCAAAAGCAGGCAGCGGCGGCGGCGCGGCGCGGCGGCGCACAGCTCTACCCTACAGTGACTCCGACATCGATTGCTGCGATTTAGGCTCCAT
>JALIZH010001226.1:0-33545 GCA_030522465.1 Rhipicephalus appendiculatus
GAATAAATCAGAAGAAAATAATTCGAAGCACCCGCCCGAAGACTCGAACCAGCGACCCCTCGCACCGCAGCGTGCTGCGTTAGACAACTCGACCACGCGCCGTGCATGTTCGGGCGTTATAATGACGAGCTATTTATAAGCATCATTTACTGCTGGCGGTACGCAGATCTCCGGGGAGCTTGGGCGTTTTTTCTATCACGCAACGCTCCGACATTTGATTTCAGTTCGAAAAACTGGCCTTGAGACGCGCACGAAAAAATGGTCCCTTTCTGTCCCCTTGTGATGTGGAACAAAATAAAAGCGTCGGGAACACCTTGGGTTCGACACCACCGCCTCGCAGGAGACGCAGAGGGGTCACTCCGCACGCCGAAGTTTAAGAGAAAAAAGAAATATCTAAGAGCTTCGCGTTCTGCATTGTCGACACTTGCAGCGCGTTGCTCAAACACAAAGACCTAACAATTCTGACAGTTGATAGTTCACGCTATAGTCATGTGTATACCTGCGCGTTATTGTCGAGCGTCCTTCATTGTGCTTCAGCGGCGCGTTACAAGTATCGATCTGCTTGTCATTCTTCATGCGACATTTCAATTTCTTGCTATCGCACTCATTGCTTCGCCATTGCGGTGAAACTGTGACTTTATTTTTTCTTACACTGTAGAAGAAAGCTGTCGGGGACCTACTCTGGTTCTCATTAGCATACTTTGCTCAATATCACTCAGTCTAACAACTGCAGTTTACGACTGTTGATGGTGAATCGATCATGGAGCAAAAAAGAAAGCGAGGTCGCGTCGCAATCGCGCAATATAGTGTTTTTTTTTTTTTTCAAAGGAGATTTCAACAAATACTGTGGCGCTGTGGTAGAACACCTCCTGTGACATGGACAAGAAAAAAGACATCATATTTCTTCGCACAGCTTTCGATTGCCCCTTTTGTTAAAAAATATTGCTTCAATAAATGGCGTTTCAGGGCGCAGATTTCACTCTTCCTTTACCTAGTCTTCAGAGGGAGTTTTTTTTTCTTTATTTCATTTATGTTTGGCCATCACGGCGTGATTTTCAACAGAAGTGTGTTGTGCGTAAATGGGTGGAAGTGTTAGGTCTTTTTCAACTTTCGTTAATTGCTACGTTAAATTTATCTTCATTGTTCCAAAATTTCTTACCAGTGAAGATGTTCTGACCGATCTCAGGCATTGCGAGAACCGGTTTTATGCGAAGCCAAGACTTACGAGGTGCATGTAAGTCTTAGGCTCAGTAGCTGTGTGCGTATTTAGTGCCTACCAGGCATGTCGACTACACCGGCGTATGAAGGGTAGCTTAAGGTCCGACGGTAAGTCGTCACTAATGTATAGCACAGACTTCACTTTTATCCAAACAAAATGTAAGCAGCGTTATGTATGTGCGTGCGCGTATGTGTGTGTTTGTGAGTTGAAGGATAAGCCTGGTAAATATAGTACGCCAAAACAAGAAAAAAATTACACCATCTCCCGCCAAAGGGAACCATGTGTAGATGTGAAGCAGCGGGCGCTAACGCTTACACTGGCGGCGGCGTTGACGCTGGCGCTCATCGCAGCGTTGCGCAGGAGAGAAAACTGGGGAGGCGCAAAGCACGCAGTGATGGAGCGGTGTTTCCTAATGGAACATGTCAATCGCTGCTAATGGGCAATGAGAGACAGAAGACTCCGACTGGACACAGAGACCCGCAGTCCGCTTTTAGTTAACGCGCACGCTGCGAATTTTTATTGTTCAACAACGCACAGGGGAAATCTCCCACCGGCACCACCTTGCAGGTCGAAATCCATTGCCATATATACGGAGTGGCCAGTGAACGGTTGTGCAGCGCGAGCAGTCGGTTTTTTCAACCAAGAAACTCACTAGCAGACGCTGCCTGCGTCGGCGTCGCGAGGCGAGAGAGGGGGGAGCGTAGGAGAGGAGAGAGAGGAGGGGACACGCATGCGCAGTGGGAATGTGGACCAGGGGTTGGTTTCTCTGTATACCTCCCATAGGGACATAGAATTCAAACACTCCGCCGCGGTAGCGCCGAGAGCTCCAAAAAACCCGTAGAGTTACGCCCCTTGCGAGTGGCGGCTCGCTAATGGCGGCGATTACGTAGCCGTTACGTAGTGACTACGCTGTTGGCGTCGTCAGGGCAACAGTAACAACAGCCGCTCGCTTCTCGCACCCTCTCCCTCCCACTCCGCGCGCCCCTTTGTTTTTTTTTTTCTTTTTTGGGGGGTGAGAGAGGGGTTGCTTTTTCTCCTCTCGTGCCGCACGCCGTTTTCTTTTTTTTTTTATGCCGTGTTTGTGGCGCGCCTTTTTTTTTTTTCTTGCGTGCGCTGTGCTTTATCGCGGTGCGCAGTGCGTTTGAATGTACGCAGCCAGTATGTGCCAGAGCATAAAGGACGAATTCCACCCACAAAGTATCTTGACATCGTTTTATTGGTCTGTTTCCGAAACAAAAGATTTGTACACAATAAACACGATCAAGTTCAGAAGAACAGAAGGGAAGAATGCACAATGTGTTCATGACTAAACAGCACAAAAGCTCATTGCAAAGTTTAGAATTTAGAAATTAAAAAAATCGAACACATTGAAATGTGAAGGCCCTTTGGAGATCACACATATAAAGAACATGACTTTCCTTAGGTGCAATACTGACCTAAGAGCAGCGGAGGCTTTGATGAGACACGGTAACGAAGTTTAAAGAAATTTCAATGCATGGCAAAAACAATAACAAATCGCAAGACATCTAAATATGAAATAATAATGCAGTGATATACTTATTAACCGTTGTACTGATACGAAACACACAACAACCACTCATATATTTGATTAGATGTTGATAAAATATATGTGGAATGCAGGACACCTTCACTGCTGATAAACCAAATGAAAAAAAAGCAGATTTGGCGGAGTAAGTAGTACATTTCACTAAAAAGAGCAAGACACATTATTAGGAATTGACCACTACTTAAGAGTTAGCTGGTGGCAACGGGATGAATGGCGATGGTCAGTTTATGCAGCAGCACATAACGTTCGAGGAAAAGCGTATCACTCAACGGTCAGGTGAAATAAGCCTACTACACAGCGTTTCTTATACCGGGAATACAATGTCTAGCCGAAGATAACGTCATTGAATGGAGGATGTCATGCCGGGTACACTGAGCACTTCATTGTGATAAACACAAACAGTAAAACTCTACATATAGGACACTCAAGACTCACAAAAAAAAAAAAAAAAAAAAAAAAAAAAAAAAAAAAAAAAAAAAGACTCTCTCATGCCTACACATGAATTCTTAGAGCAGTTTTTCGATAGGTAATTACAGAGATAATACATAAACACGAAGAACACTTCTTTAGCTGCAAGTATACTGAATAGAATATTCACGCACCGAAAAAAATAAGCACCGGGGGGCAGAATAGAAAGCTGGTCCCCTTGAGTTGCGGATGGAGACTTCGCAGACAGAAGATTTCACAGCTGTCAACCCCTCCTTGGGCGAACGCATCAGTTGTTGCCTTCTCCAATACTCCGACAACGTTCCCGTCCTGAAAAAAAAAAAAAAAGCGATTGAAAACTATGAATTCCAACGCTACAAATTACGCAGATGCATCACGGAAACGTCGTTTCCTCGACTCGGCTGAGTGCAAGCTGCGAACCATTGAGTCGCAGAAACGCGTATTTAAACTATGCGGAATGATAAACTGGCAAAAAAGCAAAACGCACTTCCTAGCCAGCAGTCATGTTAGAGACGCAAAAGTTAAACTAAGAGAGCTTTAATTTCATTGCTTCGAGGAACAGCGATATTAACCGTAACCTCGTGCTCTCCACGATTCCGCTATATTGAAAAACAATAACTGTTGCCGAACTGATATGGAGCTATGCATGTGTGACTGCGAACGCAAACCGCATACTCACCTTTAGTTTTTCGGAGCATGGAAGAATCTTGCGAACTCGGATGGCCTTGAAGTATCCGTGCACCACTGCACGATGTACGAATTCTGCATGCCGTTAACCATCACGTCGCAAGAGCGCACACGCAGAAACCGCAATAACTAGACACGCCGGCCAAGTAACGGAACATAACAAAACTTTGCATAACGGCCGGCGGCTTCGACGGGCTCCGATGGCAGCGGCGAAGCACGGCTGCGCGCGGCCCGCGCCGGCGCGGGGAGCTCAGCTTTGCCGGCACGGCTGCAAGCGCTGCCATTGGCTTCTTTAATTTTGCCTCGCCATCGACTCTAGCGCCAATTTCGCCTTCAGTTATCGCTCCTCTGGCTGGCGGCTCATTTCAAGATGGTGGCTGTGACGTAGGCGGTGACGTATTTACTTGGGACGCTGGAGCGGCCGGCTTTCCGACCGTTGTGTGGACGCCGCGGGCAGGGATGCCTAGAGGAGAGAGGGGGAAGCGTAAAAGAGGGGAGAGAGAGGGGGGGACGCGCATGCACAGTGGGGAGTGTGGACGCCGCGGGCAGGGATGCCTAGAGGAGAGAGAGGAGAGAGCGGAGAGCGTAGGAGGGGGAGAGAGGAGGGGAGGCGCATGCGCAGTGAGGGTGTGGTTGCCGCGGGGAGGGATGCCTAGAGGAGAGAGGAGGAGAGCGGAGAGCGTAGGAGGGGGAGAGGAGGGGAGGCGCATGCGCAGTGAGGGTGTGGTTGCCGCGGGGAGGGATGCCTAGAGGAGAGAAAGAGGGGGAAAGGAGGTTTTTATTTTTTTTTTGAAAGGGTTTGCGCATGCGCAGTAAGGGATGTCACGCCGCACACCGGATTAAGCTCCGCCATAAGATGCTTCACATCTAATATCCCATGTTTGGCGTAGACGTATTCATCCGTAGTTTGTAGTCTGAAGCTATTACACTTAAATTACGTTTGACGATTGTACAATTCTGTGTAGTGCTTGCGAAATGGTTGCATAATGGCACACAGAAAGGACAGAAATTGGAGGACGCTTGTGCTTCGGCTTCAAGAGCAGATCGCGATAGCGTAATCGGGACTCGTGCGCATCGCCTTCTGAACTGCTAGCCTGCTTCGGTTCTCGGTGCATGCCTCAACCGTGCCGTTAGGAAACGACAGACTCTGTGCGTAACAATGGCCGTTTCAAAGTATCATTGAATATCTATTGCAAGCACAGTTGTTAAATGCCCACTACGTCATAATTATTCATTTTGCGAATCAAAGAAGGGCCCTACTACGTGTCCGTAGGGCAACACGCGAACCTACGCAGCTGTTCACTTTGTTGATGCTTCTGCTGCTGCTGATGATTAAATATATCTGAACGCTTTGTAAGGGGTGGGCCTTTAAAACAACCACTCGTTGCTCAATTCACATCTTTTGACTTCTGGCACGATTCTACACTTCTGCTACTCAATATATGATGCGCTAAGGAGACTCCTTCCCCTACATGACATTCCTATAGCGTTCTTTTTTTTTTCTTTTGCAAAGCAGTTTCAACAAATATTGTGGCGCTGTGGTAGAACACCTGCTTGCCACGCAGACGGGCTGGGGTCAATCCTGACTCCGACCCGGAAATTTTTATTATCTGTTATTTGCATGTTTCTCGTTTTTTTTTTTCGGTCAAGCGCAAGATGGTGATTTCTCGCTCACGACCAACGACGCCCACGCCGACACCGACGCCGGAATTTCTGCGAACCTGAGGTCTTTAATGATATAGCGTTGACACAAATGGGGTTAGGCAATAAAAATCGCATTGAGATATTGTCTTCAGAAGTTAAATCTGCAGGTATTAAATTAAGAAAAACAATTGCTTATGATTACATAGTTATTGCCGTAATCCGCCATGAGGTGCTTTTCATACCTCGATATCGCAACAGAGCAGTCATAGCCACGTCATTCCTTCCCCACTCCCAGAAATAATTCAGTCCTTGAACGCTTTTTATGTGAATTGATCTCGTGACGCATGAACAGCTGTGTCAACCGAAAGCCTCCTTACCGCAGTAAATGAGCTTGGCTGCTGACGCAATTGCCCTGGAGGCATCGCAGTTCATCGAGTATCAAACGCAAACGGTATACGTACTATGCACGGTGCTGTAAGTAACAAACAAGGCAAACGCATAATTGTGAAACTGAGGGCTCCGAAGAGTTTAAAAGAGAGATTATTTCGGGGATCAGGCCACCCTTAATCCTCATTAGCACTCGGGGCCTGCTCGGGTCGCTGGACATTCCCCTGCGGCCCCGAGTACATGATGTCGCTCCCCCCATACCGCACATCATCTGCTTCGCCTGGCAGGCGTGAGCCGCCCGTTCCAGCTGTCAGGTGGCGCTGAACAATGACACTTCACTCCCGAGAGGACGTCTGCGGCTGCCCGGCTAACGAAAATCGGTTTATTATGGGGGGTGTACAGCCGTAGATATGCCCATCATTTGTCTGTGGTCCAGAAAATTGCATTTTAACGCAATAGCGTTAAAGAGCTCGTTTCGCAGAAATTCCGGCGTCGGCGTCGGCGGCGGCGTCGTTGGTTGTGAGCGAAAAATCATCATCTTGTCCGTGACCGAAAAATCGAGAAAGATGCAAATAAAATAAATAATAAAAATTTCCGGCTCCGAATGAGGATCGAACCCGGGTCGTCTAGGTGGCAAGCAGGTGTTCTACCACGCAGCCACGATTCTGCTTGCGTTTACATGTAAAATAACTTCCTCTGCTTGGAATTGCAGTGAAAATAACTTTCATGCTTTGCAAACACGCGCGTCCTGTATACAGACGTCACAATAGAACATGTAATATCACAGTAATATTGCGTGGTACAAGCGTGCACAGCCATCGGGCGTCAGAAGATGTGAATATCATAACGACATTGTGGTTCAAAGCCATGTACCCATTACAAAAGGCACTCACGTTACTGCGCGTATTCCCTTAATACCACGTAGTGGGTGCATAGCAACTTCGAAAACATTTCCCGCATTTACCGCGAATAATTTCTGGTGGTTTAAAGCATGCTACGTATTACATAGTGTGCACTAAGTGATTGAAGTACGGGCTAGGGACAGGATATCGCTATCGCGTTCAACTCTTAAAGGCGAAGCTTAAGGGTCCCCCAATTTTTTAACGTGAACCTCAGACGTTTTGTAGAGCTTGAGATGAAAATTATGGATCATACATGAGGATAGGAGCAAAAAAATATGTGGCTAATGTAGTTCGGTTAGGTGACAGGGTTGCCAACCGTAGGGTAATTACCCTACTCGTAGGGTATTTTCGGAATTTTTTGGCCAGCGTAGGGTATAAGGGTGGTGATCTAGGGTAATTTCAACATTTCGCTCATCATTGATCAGTGAAAAATGTAGAAGATCCGCGCGACATATCCGAGGGTTACATTCTGGAGAGATTTGAATTGGAATTCCCACAAGACGTCGGGTCTGCCGATTTAGCTGTAACACACTTTAACTGAGCTCATCTTTAGCGAGTTACTACGGCTTTGATTCTTAATAATAATAATAATAATTGTTGCGGTGTTCGGTCCCAAACGCATGATTTGATTATAAGAGACGCGAGGGGCTCCGGAAATTTCGCCTTCCTGGGGTTCTTCAAGGTGCACCTAAATCGAAGCAAACGGCCATCTACCATTTGGCCTCCTTCCAAATTCGGCCGCCACGGCCCGGATTCCATTTCGCAACCTTCCGCTCAACAGTCGAGCACGATAACCACTGGACCACCGCGCTGGGTAGCACTCCTTAGGGAAAAGGTTGCTATGCACTGGCGTAGCCAGGGGGAGGGGGGTCAAACCTGACCCCTCTCCCCCCGAAATTTTTCAGTTTTACATGGGTACATATGCACACAGATATACAAACGCACGCTCCATCCTACCCGCCCCCCCACCCCCCCCCCCTCCTTTCCCCCAAAGAAAAAAAAATACTGGCTGCCGTACTGCTGCTGGATTATGAATGAAGCTACGCAATGCGCAGTCACGGTAAAATACATAATAGTTTTTTATCAACGAGGGTCCACTTCAACGAGCTGTAACGAGCAACGTGGTAGCTTTGCAGGTAAGTTGTCGTGCTGCTAAACTCGAGGGTGAGAGTTCGATCCCCGTCTCTGTGGCCGTATTTTAATGGAGGCGAAATGCAAAAAAAAAAAAACCGTGTACTTGACTTAGGTGCATGTCAAGGAAACACAGGTGGCCGAATTTTCCGGAGCCTCCCGCTACAGCGTCTCGCATAATCATATCGTGGTTTATGGACGTAATAGCCCTAACAATCATTCTAATGAGAAATGCGTTAACAGGGGGTGTGTGCTGGAGCCGACGTTTTGACAAGTGGACTTTTTTTCAAGGCTGCAACTGATTTCTCTTAGCGACGGTGACTACGTTCACCACTTAGGCAACCTAAAGAAAACATTAGTTGAAAGAAATTATCCGCACGACACTCTCAACAAGGTGTACTACGAAGCACGTAACTTAGATGGGGCATCAACACTAGCTAAAAGAGTCTCCGTAGCACAGCCCAAACAGCCGCTAGCATTTAGAACCAAATACTCAAATGCGCTTCAATACAGAAATAATATTATCCCCCAGTGTTATCCAATATCAACAAGCAACGAGTGCCCTAGAAAAGCGTTTCCCGAAGTGCATGCCAAATTGCATGCCAAAGCAAACCCTCATTCTGCTGCCCACATAACACCTCGTTCTCGTCCAAGATGTAAGACTTGCAAGCACTTTCAAGATGACTTTATAGTCAAACGCGCCGGAAGTGATTATGCACATGATATAAAGTCTAGCTTTTCCTGCGCTAGTTCAAACGTTGTCTACGTGGTCGAATTGTCCATGCTGTCACAAACTGTGCATTGTCGGACACGAGACAGCCTGTTAATGTTTTAGATTTAACGGGCATCACGCGGATACGGCGAAGAAATTACCGAAAGCAGTGGCACAGCACTGCAGGGTCACAACCTCGACGACCTCAAACTTTACGCCCTTCAGTCAAACTTCCGATCCCCAATAGACAGGAAATATATCGTAATACCTTATTCAAAAGTTTTATGCACTCTAGCCAACAGATATAAGCGATTCAAAGTGAGCCTCATGAGTCCGTGTTATATGGCACTTACGTAACGGAAACCGATGTGTATTCAGTCCTCATCTAGGAATTTCTGGCATACAATTATTAAGTGGTGCTTTCTTCTGGCAACGATAATTAAGCGAAACGTCTAGACTACCCGCCACCAGTCCCCCCTCTGTCTTTTTTCATGGAGTAGATCTTTCCTTCTGACTCACCCAATTCGCCACGGTTGCCTCTCATTGTCCCCCTCCCCCCCTTCCCCACTTTCGCAGTTGCCCTGTGCTCCTCCTCTGTTTGGATGGGAGGAGAGAGTGCGAAGCATACGCACACAAGCGTTAAGGAAATCAGTTGCAGCCTTGAAAAAGACAAGTCCACCTGTCGAAACGTCGGCTCCTCCACACACCCACTGTTTAGGAATTTCTCATCGCAAGGTTCCATCTTCCCCTTCCTGCCTTTCTTTAAGAATTATTATAGCAACATATGCACAGTAATGAGAGGCCAAGATCGTCCAATGAATCCTACAACAAGTGAACGCCCTCAGCTCTCTGAAGCATTGTGTCATGTGCTGTTCTTTTCTCTCGTTCGCCTACTTTTTCGTCTCTTATCACTAAAAGAATCCGTTATGAAGAGACAGTCGTAGCCTATACTAAGAGACCTACGCGTGGAGAGCATCACGCCGAGTAGGATTGGCAAGGACTTCCATGTTATCCGAAGGGGAAGCGCGTATCGTTAGTCTGCTCATTGAAACGCGCGGTCACGCGCGAACCTCTTTTCCCGTCCCATCGCACACCACCCCTTCTGACCAGAACTCCTCGTTTCTGTTTGTACGAGGGAGGTCGTACTCCCATGCCTGTGATGCTTGTCTTGTTTATTTTGTAAGTGGAAGGGCAAGCAATAAGGCACCGAAAAAGAGGCCACCGTAGTCGAGAAGAAGAAAACCGTTTATAACGGTGCCGACGCGTCATGACGTCACCGGGGCTAGCCACCCCTCTGGGCTCCCTCTGTATAAGCCCTGTCTCTCCAGATATGCAGCGAACCCGCGCACACTCATTCTCATTTTCTTCCCACTCCACTAATCCCCTATGCCCTTCGTCTCTGCACCACTGAAACCAAGGCCTTCCACATGCCCGTCCCATTGCATCCTTTTACGGTACTCCGCACGCCTGCGTACTGAAGGTTCGTTTGAGGGTTCGCTTACCGCGCTTGCGTAACTCATTGCTCTCCTCCATCTTTAACTGTCACTAGACGAGCGATAAGCAAAGCAAACGTTCGTTTGTAAAGAGCGCGTCTGAACTGGTACCCGCCTATGGGAGCGTCCTCAAATGAGGTTGCATGAACATTCCTCAATGAATAAGAGAAGGTAGCTATTCTCTGTCACTTAACTGAAATCAACTCTGAAACTTTACGTGCAAATATGAAAATCTGCTTATAGTACACTGTCCTTCTCACTTGCTTCGCTTTCAGACGTTGCTACGTAAGGACGTGTCAAGACACTCCATCTTGTCTCTTTAATTACACGTTCTCTGTTCTGCAGTTTACGCAACTGAAGAACCGCGCAACTGATTAAAAATGTCAATGTAATTGAACGGATGCCTCGACGAGGCATTCATGGAGTCACTTTGAGCGTATGCTTTTTCCCCAGCGTTATCTAAACAGACTGTCGATTTTCAGAGCTCTTTTCTGGCGTTCAAGCTTTGTTCTCATTAAAGCCTACAAACTTTGTAAAATTACACGTCCTTCCGTGACTTCCTCTTCCTTGACCCACTGTCTAGAGGAACTTACCAAGTACGTCACGCGCGATATTCTTTCCTAATCTAGCACTTTTCGTCCTACGCACGCTATGGCCGCCTAAAGCCAACGCGGCGTTCAAAGTAACGGTGAGAACGGTTACAATCGTCATTTTATAGTGACGTGCGACAGTACTGACGAGTTATAGGCGACAACCGGGGGAGTTTTCCCACTTTGACAGCCTAAAATGACAAGAAAAGATTTATCCTTTCGTAAGCCTTCACGTACAGTGCGATATAAAGGGGCGTCCTTACACGGTATCACTGACCCTATCCTTCCGTTAAGCACTTCACAGAGACGCCACCTACGGGGAGCTGCGGCATTGTTGCTTTGAAATATGATCCCCTTCAATATTCTAGGTTCACTTTATGATTCTTTTTACTTGAATTCAGGCTACTCCGTAGCGTCGCCTTCTACGACTCCCTTTCCTCGCGTCTGCCCCTTGGTTATAAATTGTGCCCTCCCTCGTAAATGACCGTTTAAAAAGGCGGGGGAGTGAGTCATGCCGCGGTGAATTTAGATAGCCTCTTTTTCGTGAGAAATAAAGCCGCCCAACAAGTATTGATGACATTTTCCAGCAGGGAAGAAAAAATGAGCACTACATCGTTACCGTGCTCGTGGAGGTAAAGGGCATGGTATGAAAGAAAAACGCTAACGTCCTCCCGGCTATGTCGAAGGGCACGCGTGGCTCCTACACTCCGTGACGTCACCACAAACCACTCTTAGTGCATAGGCTGTCTGTGCTGTAAGGACGTCCCTGGTTTAGCGAGCTTGTAAGGGTAGTATATATTGTATTCTGTTCGCGGCTGGCCATTTCTGTTTTAGGCAATTCAGGAGCTGATTTTTTTTGTTCAGCGTAGCTCTTCTAGGGCTATAGATACTCCTGAAGGCCTTCATCAGTACACAGCTGCTGACAGTGTGTTTCATGATTTAAGCACTTCTTTTACCTGTGTTTGCTCCAATGACTACGTTTTTCGCTAACTACCACTGCAGAGTACTTAAAGGCGATGCAGCAGGTAAGCACGCTGCCGCAATTAGCAGGAATATGGGTTCTCATACATATTCGGAAGAACTGTTCCTGTTGGTGAGTTAGTTGCGCTAGACGCCGTGGACAAAGGCACATTTGGTATGTAGCACTCGCTTTCTTTTTTTCGTGCCCTCTATCACGGTTTTATTTCAATACCCAATGTATCGCCGTAAACCATTAATATACGTGGTTCGACTGTGCTCCTGTGGGAAGCTTTAGTAAGCACGCAGCCAGCTAATGCACCAATCGTAACAGCACATTTTCATTTCATGAGAACATGGTGCCGTGGCTGGTTTTGTACGGGAAGAATGGTTACAAGAAGCTGATCTACTTAGATGTCACTTAAACCAATTGAGAAGTAATGATATATACTCTCTATGTTAACATTTTCGTTCGAATGTTGGGAGTACTGCATGTGACACACAGAATCTGAATCGAAGGCGCAAATGGCTGGGAAAGATAGACCAGCTTGAAGAACTGATTAGCAAAATATAAACAACTTAACTACACTTCAACACTTAGTGTTATTAGAATGAACCAGAGGACTTCGCGCCAAGTAAATCATATTGATGGCGCCGAAATGACAAATGTTGCATGACAAACTTATTTGCCGAACAACAGACCGATTCGCTGAGGCACTGAAAATACAGGTGTGGTGATTCGTAATTGGGAATTAACAAAACCAGCCACCAACCTCGGATGTAGTTAGATTACAACTACTGTGTTAGCCCCGTAAACAGCCCGCGCTTACATCCGCGCTTCGTGTTGCCACATTCCTTTTCTCTGTCTCTGCTTGATAGGTTAGAGTAAATCAAATTTCTCACGAGGAGAAGGTTTTGTAGGTACTTGGTCATGGACGCTTTGAATCACGGCTCCCCTCTCAAGTATTATCGCTCTTCTTGAAATTCTGGTGTTCCCGGGTGAGAGCAATTTGTGGTGATGGATGTCGCTTTGCTAAACCTGTGGGCTTCGCTAGCATTCAATTGGCTTAATTTCTGTCGCATGAACCTACGCGTCCAGCCGCTTCGTGAAGTATGAGGCACAAATTACGGATGACATCCACTTTAGATTTTTTTCGAACCTTCCGTTTCGGACCATCATCACCATTGCAAAATCTTCAGCATCCATTCTGAGAGTAACCTTATATTAAACGTAAAACTGCTAAATATGTCAGCGCCCCTCGAAGATTATGTTCTGGTGTATGACGCCAGAGCACCGACTAAGGCCGTGCTTCAGCCGATGCACGCGTAAGAATGCATCAGAAAAAGAGTCGAGGACATCTCAAGCTACGATTGACGGGGTGAGGGGAACAGGGTAGGTATTGGAGCGCAGCCACCTCGATAGCTTGTAGGGGCAAGTCCGCCGCCTCAATGAGCATAGATGCCGAAGCCAGTGCCTGCTCACCGTCCATCAGGACTTCGCTGGCTCCCAGTGTTTATGACCCGGTAACGACACGTGCTGCGGCGTTGGGGTCGTGGGCTCCCCGGTGACTAAGAGTCGCGGCTTGGGGTTATCCCGCGCTCACATTCGTAAGCGGCCCACTTCAGGCGCACGTGTCGGGAGTCGGTTCCGCGACGGTGGCTCCACCACGGAGAGGTGACTGGTTATGCGCTTGCTGCCACGGATATGGTGGCTTCTCCGATGGTAACACTGGGGAGTGGCGGTGCTTGCTGGAGGAAGAATTCACAGCTGTGCGTTACAACTGTGACATCATTTTCTATACGCATGACAAACGCCTAATCTTCAATTTATCGGCAACCACAATGTCTATATACCTGTTAATTCGCAGAAACGTGTATTGGTGCTAAATAAACTCAAGCAAATTGTTAGGAATGCTAATTTACTGCTGCATATCAAAAAACTTGTTTACACTGAAATGTTGAGTGCAACTGAAACATTTGCACTACATCCTTCCGTGCGCGCTTGTATTGCCAACCTTTCGTAGAATGCAGGAATTAAAGAAAAGTGCACGACAATGGACACAGCTATTGCGGTTGGGCCGCAACAAGAGAAACTTTTGAAATGGAAATCACTGATGCGAGAAGTGTGCATGTTTTTCTGAAGCTTCGGGAAAATAGGTAAATTCGATCTTAAAATTGGCAGAAACCTAAACTTCTATAGAGCGTGGATGTGGTTTTCAACAGAAGAGACCAGGTACAAACGCATACGTCGTAATGGCAGCAGTTATGCATTTATATTTATCTGTTAAACTCTTCCATCGTGGTCGTATTAAAACACGTTCCAATGTGACAAAAGATAACAGCACAGCTAGTTCATTCTGATACAGGATAAAACACGTTTACCATTCGTTAGCTAAGTGCTTATGCCATTTTTTCCCGATCGTTGTGCGGTGGCTGAACCGGCTTTGTGTGCGCAGTCTTGCACACGCGTTGTGGTCGCGTCTTGTATTCCCCAGTGCTGCAATTCCAATGTGCTACACCAGTGCTCATTTAAACGCAGAAGCTGGCAACATGGTATAGCTGTTCACCTCGCCTATGTGTTGCCGCAGACGTGATCTGATTTGTCGTTTCGCTGGGGAGGCGATCCGTATATAGGGCAAACTCAAAAGGGCGCAAATGCTTTGATGGTTTGGGTGGTCCGTAGGAGAACGGGGTGCGTTATCGGAGGCGGAAGGCGACAGGGTCGGTTGCGTGGAGACGAGAGTGTCCTCTTCACGCCGGGAAGGCGCCGCTCCTCATTATAAAGAAGGACTCCTGAGCGTACTCAATGACCGCGGGACGAATATTGACCTTCGGAGAAGACTTCGAGAATTCTCGATGTAGGTGCGCAGCTTTCAGATCCTCGAATCCTTGCCGCGTAACAAAAATAAATAAATAAATGTTTCACAACTTGTGAGCCCAGAACCCACGCCCCCACAGTACTAGTTTTTTTCGCAAGTTTGAACAGCTTACCGTTTGATTCAGCTCATTCAAAGATTGTGAAACGGGCAATTGCTTCCATGTGTCTGAAATCCGCCCTCCAAAAGTGTTGCGTCCTATGCAGCCCCCCAACAGATTTTATCAGCAAGTGCAACGGCTGCGGTCGTGAGGGTATTCAGCCGCTATATTCGTGGTTACCACTGAGCCGTTGCTGCAGAAGGTAAAAAGACCAAGGGCCGGACAAAGGAAACACACAAAAAACGACAAGAGGCCGAGGTGATCCTCTACATCCACGAAGTAGCGCATAACTTCAAGATAGTGGCGACCTAGGCGCAATGTGCCTAGTCGCCACTATCGTGTTGTCAACATTGACGCAAAGTGGCAATTATTCGGCATTTGTCATATTGCCACAATGAATGCGTGCATACAGCGATGAATGATACAACTTGAACCGCTCGGTAACTTCATTAGTCTGTGGGTTTATAACAGCTGTTTAAGGTCGTCACAACATCTCTGTAGCTCAAAGAACTTGTGCTGGGGGGCGTAACTTTTGCCACATAAGACATCAAATGTTAGAAGTTCCTGAGCTCGGCAACAAGCAAGGCTCTTTTCTTCGCATCCTCGGTGGTAGTGTTACCTTCAAAGTACGCTTGAATTTTATGGTTGCCACTTATCTCGCGTATCATCGAAGTCCGGTAGCTTGTGGGCCATGGCGAGCGTTGGTTCCGGGCGGTTGTCTGGTCCTGCAGAATTCTTCCCTTGATTCAGTCCCGAACTCGTCGCCACTGTAGCCAAACCGAGCGAAGCACCCGTGCGTCATAGTGAATCAGGCAGCGTCTCCAGACATAATCCGTAGTTTTATTCTCGTATCGCAAACGTATAAGAAAGGGGGTGGATGAACAGAATAAAAGGGCGACGGCCACATGCGATTCGGCTGACATAACAGTGATATCAGTGAGGAAACGTAAAACTACAAGAATGCATCTTTGAAGGCATCCAAGAGCGTACCGCAGACGAACAGAGCGGCAAACGGGAGCAGTTCGAGACGTAAGGCGGGTTGTACAATAAAGATATGACAACTGAAGAAACAACCGGAGTGGCTTCGTTTAAGAGAATATGGTTCTGGATTGGGAAGCTTCCCACCTCTTAATGCGAGGACGAGAACTCCAGAGCAGCTTTTGTGGAAGCGGGTTTGTATTGTTTTCATTGTTTTCATTGTTTTGCCATCCGCTTCGGAAGTGCTTAGAACGGCTACCCTCGCCAGTTGCCTTAAATGACACTCATCTTTTTTGGAACTTGTGAGGTGTAGTTCTTGCCTTTTTTGCTATATTTAAACTGCTGGTCAGCTAGTTTTGGTAGCGTTTTATTCGACGTATGCGCTGGCATACTCATTTCTTTAGTTACGAGCTCACACTGTTGTATTCTAAGCCACCATATTATGTTAGAACGGAAAACATTAAGGCGCAATGAAACGAAATGGCAAGTTAGCGCCTTGGAACACACAGCAAAGTGGCGCAGCAAATATTCCATTTGAGACTCAATTGAAAAAAGAATTGCTGCCGAAACTCTAGTTGCAAAGCTGTCAGCTGAAGCCCTAACAAGATTTGTGATTGCATAAATTAACCAAGTAAATTATACGTGGAAGTTGCACCAAAAGAAAAAAAGAAAAAAATAACGAGACAAGAACAGAAAGGATATTGGGCCAGTGTCCCACCTGTTTATGCACCTCTTATCATGTCTCGTTTTTTTTATTTGGTTTTGGCGACTGCTAGCATTTAATATACTTAGAACTAAGTAACAACCTGCCGAAGAAGCCACCCTTCATAACTTACCCAACATATTTTAATGATAACCAACGTTATCTAAAGCTATAGCCGCCATGAGCCATCATTTCGGCAATGACAAGGCCTGACAAGTGGCAACAGTAAGTATTTTACTTCAAAACCTTCCAGTTCGATCGCTGTGGTATACATTTGTGATGTGCTGGTGGTCTGAAACGCCAATTATATTGCTTTTCCTTGTGACTTTGAAGTAGACGAAGCGCATTATTTTTTTATTATCCCGCAAAATTCGTAGACGCGGCGCAGTACGGTATCGGCCAAATTCTCAGTCGTCGCAGTTGATCACACCGGTTGTGTTACCCACTCCGCGTCTATCAGGAACGCCACTCCCACTAAAGCTGAACAGGTAGCTATAGCTCTCGCTCTCCATGACGATTCCCGGCAACACATCTACACAGACTCACGAGCGGCCGTCCGAGCGTTTGCGTCCGGATCGGTACCTGCGGAAATAACTAGTATATTAGGTCATAGGGATATTTCTCCTCACACCATCGTTTGGTTTCCGGCTCACCTCGGATCACATCTGGCCTCCATGGCCAACCTAAACGAGATCGCCCACGCCCAAGCAGGCGAACTTACTCACCGTGCTGGGCGGCCTGGGGGATCTTCAGACTCCAACCTAGCGGTCTTTAGGCACGTTCTCCTAACTTTCAACGAGGTGACTAAACATTACCAGCTCGGCAGAAGGGTCTTCCCCCCTTCCTCATGTGAAACTCTCTAGAGCACAGGCATCTACCCTCCGCATGCTTCAAACCAGGTCATATCCCAATTTTCATTCCTACAGCCAGTTCATTGAAGGCATTGATCCAACATGCCCACATTGTGGCTCCGCATTTACGTTAGACCACATGCTCTGGCAGTGCCCCTAATTACAGAGTTCTCATTGCACGACCGAAGAAGATTAGGAGCGCTGCGCTACGGAGCTCAGAGCTTTTAGATCAACTCAGGGTCGTCCAGAGGGCCCACGACGCGGTGATAAGGCTCGGCCTACCCGTCCCGGCGTGGGCAGCGGCCCGCTGCTCTACCGCCTTGAGCGGTAGTGTTCCTCAGGACCTTAATAAAGTTCTGTGTCTGTCTGTCTATCCCGCAAAGCTAGCGTACAGTCTATCCAAGTAACAGGCATACTACAGCATAAGAGGTTGCATAAAGCAGAATAAATGGTGGTACTAACTCGCTGGTGTTAAATAACTGCGAACGAGCGTTACGATGCCTAGCGTTAGCCATCACATTTGCCCCTTATATACTCGAGACCTTCCATACTTGAGGTGTACGGTTCCGCAGTCCCATTGCGGGGAAGCCTGATAAGTACGCTGAGCTGCATTTACGCTTAGACAGGGGACAAGGCAACAGTTCCCCTGCTTTATCACAGACTATCTCTTTGTTTGTGGACGGCCCTTGCAGCCGGAAGAGAAAGTAAAATAATCCATTTTCGCTTGTAGCGACTATGCTCTGAACTGCAAATCGTTTCCCATACCTGCAACTCCTTCGCACCATGCCGCATACTGCCAAGCAACGGGAGTGGGAGATTGGCCGCACTGCGTGGACGTGGCCGCACTGCGTGGACGTGGCCGCACTGCGCGAACTGAATTCCAAGCAGTTTGCATAGAGAGGGAGATTACGGAAATTCGTGTCCTGCATTTCAGCGCCGAATCTGCGTGGGCCCCGAAATTGGAGTGCACCTCCTGAGAACAGCGAGATGCACGTGTTCTTCAGCGGAGGAGCTTGCACGGCCCGCACATGTGTTCCGCTCCAAAGATGGAGAAAGGGATGGCGTCGAAAGCGCAGAGGAGGCGTAATTGAAATTCAAGTAGGGCTTCGTATGATCAAGACGCGGCCGATGCGAGAAGCACACCACAGCATCTCTTACTTGTATTTGCTCGATACGCTCCTATATACTGCGAGCAGTAACGCACTACGCTATGCAGAGGAATGCGGAGAGGGCTCCGCGTGACCGAAGAACGGGTGCATGAATTCAATAGGCTTCCCGCCCTGCATAACGAAGCTTGCAGCGGATGAACCCGAGGAGTGTCGATGCGTGATCTCTCCGAGATGGAGTGGGCGCGTAAGGGTTTTCACGTTTCTTTAATGCGTCAAGCTTTACACTTCGTGCTTTCAAAAGTCAAGGTCTTCTCTAATCATATTGTTGCAATAATTCGACGTTATTGTAGAAGCTGCGTCACAGATGCGAAACACTGGCGATCGCCCCTTTATTTGCACCCTGCTTGTTGGCGAAAAAAGCTTTGCGAATGCATCTGCGGATCCACTTCCAGTCAAAGGCAACAATGAAGCGATATCTGCATATCATCTTTATTGGGAGAGGGGGAAGGGGGAAATGGTAGAGATGCGTAATGGGCACATCGCAGGCCTAAGTTCGAAAAAGTTTCATGCAACTGCATACAGTCCTAAATTGATATGCCTCAGCAGAAGCTGCTGAGGTCCTGGTCACTGTCAGTCCGATGCCCGCAAATGTGAGCAAAAGAAAGGGCACGTGGTCATTCCATACCTGCACAGAACATCGCATTGTTTTAAAAATCTTGGATCCCAATATGGCGTCAAAATCCTGTTGTCAACCCATAATAAAGCTTGTTAATTTGGACCTTGGTAGAGAGAGCGTTTTCTCAAATGCCTGGAACAGGAAACAGGTGTATCTTCAGTCACGTGCACAAATATGTACCTTGTGCAACTGGCGTCGTATATGTCACGCGGCAACAACTACGAAATACAACCATGTCGATCAGCGTAGACGGGAAATGGCTAAAGGGTTTCATGCAATATGAAGCAGCAAATACATTAGTCATCCGCGTATCACCCATTCAGACGATAAGTTCGATTATTTGGCTCACCAAACGTAGTTTATCTTCTATTGTCATGCATGTGCCCGTGTTTGTTAAAGGAGCCCTGCGACGCTTCATCTGCATTCTGCAGCGCTGGAATTCGTGTAGTGCCCAATACTGAGATGAACGCAAAAATAATTATTGAAATCGGTACACGGTAGCGGACGTTATAAGCCATCAAAATTCAAAACCCCAGCACACGACGAGAAAAAACGTTCCCTTTCGCATTTCACACTCCCACTGACGTCAAAGGCCGCTTCCAATGACCGCGCGCCTCTTACAGAGACGTACCGGACGACTCGCCTCGTGGTGGCCGTTGTGCAGCGCTCCTAGCGTCGTTTTGCAATTGTTTTCTCACATTTTCATATTTAAAAACAGAAATCCTTTTGTATCTGATGAAGCATAGACAGAGTTCTTATCGTTTTTAGTGCACAATAGTGTTGTCTATCTGGGACCGTATGAATATTACGCGCGACTTGTCGCATCGAACCAATCAAAACGCACGTCCTATGTCGTCACTCCCACGTAGTGAAGCGTTCCTTCCGATCACAAAATTAGCCGCAGTATGTCGCTCCAATCCGAAAACAGTGTGGTTTCTCCGTAGAAATAAAATTACAACAGCATTGTTTGTGGCGTTGCCTCTCGCGCAACGATATCGGTGCATTCCACAGTTCGAGAAGAAGCGATGAAAACGACACGCTAATTGTGTCGCAGGGCCCCTTTAACTCATTACCATGAATATGTTTTTCCTTGTATTTGAAAATAAATTTAGTTAACAGTTGAGCGCATGCATCCTGTTCATTCCGTTTTCTGTGTGGCATTGTAAGTTTTTCCGCGGTGTAGAAATAAACGAAAGATTGCCAGTCTATATCGCCACTAAAGAAGGCTTGAATTATAAGAAAACATGAAGTTTCAAAGGTTTCTTTTGAATTGAAAACATATGATTAATGTAAATCAATAATTAAGAGCCACTGTGTTTGACCAATTATTTCGTAATGATCGGAGCCGAGAGAAAATAGATGCAGTGCGCTACTTTCTTGTTCAGTAGTCAGTGTTCTGATTAATCTCTCAGAAAGTAACATCGCGCCAATATTGAAAGCCGGAGTTGTGCAGATGATTCCTAGACAGATTACCAACCTTCCTGGCAGGAGTCTTTAGTATAATCCTTGACAGGGCCAAGATATAATGACGCAACGCACGAATTCCTAAATACCGTCCAATTAGTGGACTATTTATGTGGCATCGGCCAGGATGAAAAGTACGAGTAAGTGGGCGTCAGCAGCGATAAAAATAAATACTGCCTCTGTTTCCAGGCGAAAGTGGTAGCTGCCTCACAAAACGGGAAATTTGACCATCGGCGGTGACCGTCCTACGGCGCGGGGACGAGTGATTCAAAAAATCACGATCACGTGATGCCGTCACCATATGATGTCATCTTCACGTCACACATCGCAAAAATGTGGGACGTCATGATGATGTCACAAATTCTGGCGTGACCTCATTCGACGCAACGTCACATGATGTCGTTGTAGCGTCCTCCTTTGGGCAGCGAAGAAAAACCGGAGAGCGCGTGACCTCAAGAGAAGGAAAATGGAGACGGCGCTTGGCAGTGGCACATGAAGCCACAGGCTTTTGCTCCCTGCTCGCTGATACATCGGTCTGAGAAGAAAAATTATGATGGCTTTCGCTTTCTAGAAGTCTTCGAATAATGCAAAAGGGGCACAAAGAGGGTCACAGAGACGTCTTGGTTCGTCATTCCAGCGCACCCGATATTGCATTGGAAAATGAGGAAATGTGCACGTTACTTTGAACGATCCTTTCTAGTTGATATTGCGCCTAGCAAAGAATTTCGAAGCAATGGCTTACACTTATGTGTGATCGTTTGCAGTGCGTGTTTCCGCCACACCGATCAAGCAAGCAAACCATACAGTGATGTTGAAGACACTTCGATTACCAGTTGCGCAAGAAAAGTAGGTTGGAGCTTTGAGCTCTGCTCCAGGTGTAGTAACACAAATGAACGCTATAATATGGTTGAATTACTCAGAGCTATAAGGAGGAGCGATTAGAGATAGAAAGGTCGCAATATTAGCCAGTGTAAGCGCCGGTTGGCTACGGTTTCCTGCAGAATGTGGCAATGTCAGTAAAAAGTCGCAGAAAGAAGCAAGATGAAAGAGCAGTAAAAAAAAACATGGTTGATCCCTCTGTCATAGGAATAGGTAAATACGAAAGTGAAACGTGTCCTTACAGAAGTAGTTGCATGTTTACTCTACATTGATATAAAAGAGCTTGCACAATGTCTATTGGTGTTCGACAGTTATAGCACCGTGTGACGGGGATGCATCCGCGTTGACACTAGGTGGCACATCTGTATCCCGACGACTAACGTCTATGGACAATGATTAAACAAACACTTGTGGTCATATATTTTAGATGTGAAGCATCTTATGGCGAAGCTTAATCCGGTGGTGGTGGTGGTGGTGGTGGTGGTGGTGTGCCGCCTGCCCACCCTTACTGCGCATGCGCAAACAGTTAAAGAAAAAAATAAAAAATAAAAAACCTCCTCTCCCCCTCTCTCTCCTCTAGGCATCCCTCCCCATGGCAACCACACCCCTCACTGCGCATGCGCCTCCCTTCCTCTCTCCCCCTCTTACACTCCCCCCCTCTCTCCATCCCTGCCCGCGGCGTCTAACTCCCCCTCCCGCATGCGCGTCCCCCCCCCTCTCTCTCCTCTCCTACGCTCCCCCCCCTCTCTCCTGTACGCATCCCTGCCCACGGCGTTCACACCCCACTGCGCATGCGTGTCACCCCCTCTCTCTCCTCTCCTCCGCTTCCCCTTCTCGCCTCGCGACGCCGACGCAGGCAGCGTCTGCTAGCGAGTTTCTTGGTTGAAAAAACCGGCAGATCCCACGCACTGTGGGAATCGATGTGATGCGAAGCAGCCAGCAGGGAGCAAATTATGCTGTACATAATATGCATGTCATTATTTACATGTTAGGACCTGTCATTTGTGTTCGTCATACAGTCACGTCACGCAATACAAATTTTGGTGTATATCAAGCTAGCGAACTGGACGCAAGCGCACCATGAGCGTGGCATGTAAATGGCACTGTAGATGACATGCATGCCAAGATTTCCATGTTTCCACCTGCCACTTATGTTCGCTTAATTTTTTACCTCGAATCGCAGCGAGACGCGAGACCAATCTGCCTCCGTTTCGCATGCGTTCGTATTCTCGCGCTCTGCGCATCGTGCAGACGCCATCCGCGTTCTAGCGTTTAAATTGACGGACACTTTCTCAATTCCAAAGTGTGTTCTTCGAACGCCTGTGCCCACTGAGACGGGGTCGGTCAGAATGGAACGTGATGCGCGCGTCTCCCTTCTTACATGATTAGAGACGCTGGGCCCAGCGACGCTACGCAAGCAAAGCGCGAGGGCTGTAGAGTCCAACGCGACCGGCGTCCGTCTGCGCGCCCCGACGCCCACCTGGCACTGTGCCAGGGCACGGCTGGAGGGACGGACGGACGGACGGACGGACGTTAGCATGAGACATCAAAGGCTTTCACCTTAAAATTTGGTGTATATCAAGCTGGCGAAACGGCCACAAGAGTGTCATGAGCGTGGCATGCAAGTCATGTTGCACATGTCATGTCATGGTTTGCATATTACCACTTGTCATTTATCCTCGTCATACAATCACGTTGCTGAATACCAAATTTGGTGTATATCAAGCTAGCGAAACGGCCACGGCAGTACCATGAGTGTGGCATGCAAGTCATGTTGCACATGACATGTCATGGTTTCCATATTGCCACTTGTCATTTATGCTCGTCATACAGTCACGTCCCTCCATACCAAACTTGGTGTATATCAAGTTAGCGAAACGGCCACGAGAGTGTCATGAGCGTGGCATGCAAGTCATGTTGCACATGACATGTCATGATTTCCATATTACCACTTGGCATTTATGTTCGTCATACAGTCAAGTCACGCAATACCAAATTTGGTATATATCAAGCTAGCGAAACGGCCGTCAGCGCGCCATGAGCGTGGCATGTAAATCATGTTGTACATGACATGCAGCTCATGATTTTCATATTACCACCTGTCACTTATGTTGGTCATGCAGAAATGTCTTATCGTACGAATATTTGGATATATCAAGTTAAGAAAACGGCCTCAGGAGCACTATGTCCATGGCGTGTAAATCATAGTTTTCATGACAAGTTAGTCATGATTTTCATGATATGACCTGTCAGTCCAGTTTGTCCTACAGTCATGTTATTCCATACCAATTTTGGTATAAATCCCATTAACGATACGGCCAGGAGAGCACAGAGTCGTAGGCGGCTAGATAGATAGATAGATAGATAGATACGCTCAAAGTCGCCGAAGTTCGCTAAGAAATGCTTCGCATTTAAAAAAACCGACTGCTCGCGCTGCACAACCGTTCACTGGCCATCCCGTATATATGGCAATGGATCTTGACCTCCAAGGTGGTGCCGGTGGAAGATTTCTCCTGTGCGTTGTTGAACAATAAAAAATTCGCAGCGTGCGCGTTAACTAAAAGCGGAGTGCGGGTCTCTGTGTCCAGTCGGAGTCTTCTGTCTCTCATTGCCCATTAGCAGCGATTGGCATGTTCCAGTAGGAAACACTTCTCCATCACTGCCTGCTTTGCGCCTCCCCCAGTTTTCTCTCCTGCGCAACGCTGTGATGAGTGCCAGCGTCAACGCCGCCGCCAGTGTAAGCGTTAGCGCCCGCTGCTTCACATCTACACATGGTTCCCTTTAGCGGGAGATGGTGTAATTTTTTTTGAGGTAGCTGTACGGTGAGAGCGGTATCAGAGAAAGCGGTGTGACAGCCAGAAGAGCATCACTCTTTCGACGCCGAATTTCGCCTAAGGTCGCCTAGTCGCGGCATTTTTAGGAGCGAAGCTCCTTAGGCCGGCACCCCGCCATCGCCGTCGCCGTTGAAGCCCCTGTCACGCTGCCAGCTGTGGCGTCTCCCCCTCACACGGGAAGATAGATGAGCTTTATATGAGCACGGGAACGCGGATGGCGTCTACACGATGCGCAAAGCGCGAGAATACGAACGCATGTGAAACTGAGGCAGATTAGTCTCCCTCTCCCTCTTTCTTCGACTCTGCCCTCTTCCCTCAAACCGGCGAACGCGCGAAACCATCGCTTCACCCTGTCTTCCTTCCAGTGGTCGGTCCGTTGCTTCGACAGTAGGGAGTTTTCGAATAGCGTACGCAAAGCTTTGCGTACGCTAACCGTTGCGGTCGCTGCCACTGCGCATGCGTCATAACGCTAACCGCCTGTTAGCGTTTGCGGTCCGCCCGCAGGAAATCCGAAATAGCGTGCGGCCCGCAAAGCCCCTTTGCGGTGCCAGCGTTTGTGGGGGGACAAACGTTATTCTAAAACTCATATGGCGCCCTCACTCTAACGCTACGCCCGCAACGCACGCTATTCGAAAACTCCCCTAATGAAACGCCAAGCGAGCCGAATGCTGCGTTCGTCCCATTTCTAAGGAGCTTCGCTCATCGGTTGTATTCGTACACGGAAGAACTGCTAGTTTTTATTGAACACCATTGCCGGACCAGAGGTAAAACGCAAGGCGCGTCATGTCTTCCCCGTTGGCCGGCTGCGATTTTTCACGCGGCGAGTGTAAGTTGGGAACGCGGAGTAACGGCCACGCTAAGCGCTCGCGCGTCACAGAGCTACATTCGGTATGGATAGATTCCATGAGCGACGCGGACGCTGGGGGGTAAGGTCGCCACCTGGCAGTGTGTTAATGCGTCGAGAAAATTGCACTTTTTCTATTCGAAACGCACCGAATGGGACGGGCGCGTAGAAACGACGCTCTGAAGAAACTAATCGTGGCTTTCACAGTTATGGTGCATTACTTCACTTTAGCAAGAACACTGCGAGAGGACAGTGGTAGATATAAAAGCCGCATTTGTAATGCCTACAGTGTATGTGACCGTGGCGCAGTGGATAGCGTGCCCGGCATCTCTTCTTGCGGACTAAGAGGTCGCAGGTTCGACTCTCGGTGACAGAATTTTTTCTTTGTCTTCTGATCATGCGTATTTTTTCGACGTCATTTCCGTGACGGAAATACGTCACTGAAATCTTGGTGGACCCCGGCATGAAGCACTTTCGTGTTAAAAAAGAGAAAAAAAAACGCGGTTGATCCCTCCGACATAGGAATTGGTATAACACGAAAGTAAAACTTGTCCTTAAAGAAATAGTTGAACGTCTAGTGTACAATGATATAGGAGAGTTTGCGCAATGTCTATTGGCTCTTCAACGTGGATGCACCTACGCTGACGCTTGGTGGTACATCTCCGTCCCGACTACTAACATTCATGATCAATGATTAAACAAACCTTTGTTGTAGCTGTAGTAGTCAACGGTGAGAGCGTAATCAGAGGAAGCGTTGTGACAGCTAGAAGAGCGTCGCTGACTAGACGCGAACTTGGGCTAAAGCCGCCATCCCGCGGCATGTTAAAGAGTTGAACACCACGACAGGACTAGAGGGAAACGCAACGCGCATCTCGTCTCCCCTGTTGTCCGGCCGCGATTTACTCGGGGCGAGCGTAAGCGTGGAACGCGGTGTTACACACAGAAGAGGCAAGCGCGCACCGCAGAGCTACTTTTGGTATGGATGGATGATATGAGCGAGGCCGACGTTTGTGCTAAGATTTCCACCTCGCGGTCTGTTAAGGCGCTGAAAAAAAAAATTGCACTTTCCTTTTCGAAACGTCTGGAATTGGACGCAGAGAGGGCAGTGGCGTAGCCAAGGGGTGGCACACCGGGCACGTGCCCCCCCCCCCCCCCGAAATTTTTTTTCGCCATGGCATACAGAGAGAAAAATGGCCATTTCAAGGGGGTGCGCCCCCGAAATCGAGGAGGTGCCCCCGAAAAAAATTTCTGGCTACGCCCCTAGAGGGCAACTACGAGAGTGGGAGAGAGGGTGGGGGACAATGAGAGGCCGCCATGGCCTCTCATTGTCCCCCCGCCCTCTCTCCCACTTTGGTAGTTGCCCTCTGCTCTTCCTTTGTTCGCATTGGAGGAGAAGGTATGAAGGCTACACACACAAACGCTAAGGAAATCAGTGGGACCCTTGAAAATAGACAAGTCCACTTGTCGAAATGTCGGCTCCAGCGTCCACCCCCTAATCATGAAAATCTAATAGCAAGCTTCCATCTTCCCCTTCCTGCCTTTCTTATCGAATTCTTGTAATATAGAGACTGCGAAGCAGGCTATACATGCATTCTACTTACGTATTTGTAGATGTGTATGATGATGTGTGGTGCAAATGATAGTATACTGTTATTTTGTATTATTCGCTTAAATCGGGACTTTTCGCTCATCGACAATGCCGTCACCTACGGCACGGGCTCTTCGGAAAGAAGAGCTCCCTAACGCGGAAGCGTTAAGGTTTATAAAGTATTTTCTGGTCGGCGATATATAAATTGCCAATCACCTGTGGCCCATACACTTATACCACGGGCTGTGAAAAAGCGGATATGTGCCCTACGTGACTGGTGGAGATGGTTTTATCATTTTCGGGGCCGGCAAGATTGATGTCATTACCTGTGTATCCGATTCATCATGCGCTCATGTCCTCCTGTGCCAATTGCGGTATATAACCCAAGTGGTATATACCGCATTCAATGTGCTTCTGGCGGTATTACACTTGCATTTCATTCGAATTCATACATTAATATTGAAATTGAAGTGCAGCGAAGTGATTATATTTCTCGTGAGTTATACCACGTTTAAAAATGATAACTACTGGCCTCATATTAGTATTTGTCCACATTATTCTTTTTTAATCCATGTAAGTTAAGTGGGGAAAAGACGCACTGAAATGGCACGTTCTAGAACGGCTCAGTGCTGTTCAGAATAAATAATAAATTTACACATATATTTGCTTTTGATATCATGGATGAAGTAGGTGTATTGTGCATGCCTGAAAGACATCACCCAATGCACAACAACACGGTCTCCTATACACAATCGTTCTTTGTAAGATTCATTCTCCACTTAAAATTTGAAAAAAAGAATGATATTGTTCGTCGTGTGAGAAATCGCGTTTACAGATGTAACATGGCGTAGCGGAATCATAGAATCTCACCAGGTATCTCACCATGTCAATTGTGTATTGCGTGGGTGGTTGAAAAGTGCCAACCGATCACAAAGAGATCAGCACATTCCACGCGGCTAGCGCGTGGAACGCAATAACTGGGCCGGAGCGCGCTTAGTCCTGTGCTTCATCCTAGGATTCGCTATGAATGAAGACAGTTTGCTCTGGCGCTGTACATTCGAGAAATGAGGAAAAGTGTACTACATTATTCCGTATCGCCTAGTAACTTGGCGAATAAGGCCTGTGGCCAGCGCATCTATTGAGGTTGACGGGATGGATGTGAAATGTAAGCGTTTCTTCAAGCGTGTGGCTGCTGAAGAAAACGAAAGAGAAGCACAGTACAGATAAGCGGAAGAGAAGGGAGAGAGAGAAACAGATAGTAACAAAGAGACGAGAGGACCTTGCTAATACAGTGCTAATCAAGAACATGCTAATTATGACCTTGCTAATCACTTAGGTCGGGCACAAGCTCCACTGTTAGTCCAGCCTTGCATCACTAGTGCAAGCCGTCCGCATTTTTTGTCGTAGCCATGATGCTCAGTATAAAGTTGAAATCCATACTATCCTCCCGCGCGTGGAAAGTTCTACGTGCGAGGGAAAGCGTATGAGCGCTGCCTAGGAAAGCAGCTAATGCAGAGAATAAACGCTTCAGCCGCTCTTCGACGCGCGAAAGGGGCATGTACAGGAGCCGGGGGGATGGCTATATGGCTATGGAAGGGAATGCATACTTCGACCAGCCGGGCGTGGGCCCCCGCGGTCACGCGCGCATTATGTATAGAGGGGATCAGCTTACGACTAATATCTTGGTAAGCGTTGTGTGCTGTCATCGCCATGTTTGCGTTGAAGCCATAGGTTCTACGAAGGTCACTTGACCACTTCGCTCGATCGGTACCGCGGCCGTGTTTCCATACGCTTACGTTTTGTCGAGTCACGCCAGGTGTCATGCTAAATGAGTGAGTGGCTAGGCTTGCTTCGAATAACATTGAAATTCGATGCCATCGCATTCGTTGCTTCACCTTGCTAGGATACTCTGTTTTAGATATATTAGTCTCTCTGTCGGACGTGGTAACAGTGAAAGACGGTAATAACTTTTCTAGTGAGGTGTAGAACAGTAAATCTTTAGTCGCTGTGTTTTATGAATTTTTGTTTTAGGATTGTTGGTAATTTTTGCCACATTGCAACTGGCGTAAAGTAGCCTATGTTTTTTTTATCTACGACACAAGGCTGATTAGCAACATACGAAATCTCTAACGGATGGGGCTTATGTTACGGGAAAAATAGCATGAATTGCGTGTTTTCTTTTGCGGGAGCAGCAGCTGATGGATAACTTACAATTTTGAAGCGAGACAAAAGATCTCACTACTGTAAGGGCACAATCAAGCCATTGCCTCCTCTAGCCTCAACGAATGCCAAGCGCCATAAATTCTGACCCCCGATGGCGTACTTTTATCACAAAAAGCAGATAGCCTGGATATAGGGCAGCGGTCCCCTCCTGTGCTCCTCTGAGACAGCTGCTTTCGTGACTATCTTCGTTTCCAGCTCAGAGTTTATTGCCGATGTCTCCGCTCCCCATGCATTGTTGTCGGTTAGTTTATTTCACAGGCAGCAATAACAGTTGTCTCTATCTCTTTCTTTTTGTTCGTGCTGACTCTTCCGTAAGAGCTGCGCTTTTCGCAAAAGGCTGCGTCCTGTGTTTTCCCAAGGCAGCATCCCTTTTGCAGAGCTTACTGGTAGGCTTAGAGTGGGCTTGGTTTCTGAAAAGCAGCGGATAATTTCGGAGATATTTTTTTTCCTGCGACACAAAATGGAGCATCCTAGCTGTTTTGCTTGTATTTTCTTCTTTCAACTTATGGGCATATAAGTACCGTAACCCTTGACAGTGTATTTATGACGTAAAGGTTAAGCACGAGTTGTTCGTTAAGAGTTCCTTGACAGGCCACTGTAAAGAGAGCCACATTGTCCAGTTTGACGGTAACGAATGGATGCCTACAGACAGCGCTCTCGGGCAGCATGTGCTATACTATTACACGTATATACAATAACCACGGAAGGGATGCCTTAGGAGTGTGGTACCTTCAAAGAGACAATTAACTTAAAGGCTAACTTAATTTAGAATGATCAATTATGCCGTGAGAACATCAATGTCGGTAATATCACCATTATTTTCTCTGAAATGTTCCATACGCAATTACGACAATTTCGCAGATTCTTATAGAAATATATGGCACTCCTATTTTTGTTCATTTTTTCCAAACACAGCTCTTGCCGGCGAGCGTCCGTAGCTCGCGCACAGAGGAGGGCGCCTTTTTCTAGCTTCAGCTACTAGAATCAAGCCCATTCTCGGCCAAAATGCACCATTTTAGCATGTTTCTGAATTTTTTTACTGCGCCATTTATTTTAGTTTAACTGCGGTCCCCCCAAGCACGTCTTTCAGCGCGGTCGAGCCCAGCACCTCTTTGGTGGGAGCGTTAGAAACTGTGTAGACGAGCTTAGCTCGTCTTCGGTCTAGAGAAATGGTTAATGCCCCTTTGTCAAGCAACTATGGCGACACACTACCCAATATTTCTACGAAGCCTCCACCTCGCCAACATCCATCACAGCTGCGTGCTGTACTGAGCGGCCGAGCTTGCCAGTATTGGCGGGGAGGATCGAAAAACAGACTGTGTGGTATGGACATCATTCTCGTAAGCCGGATGCGCGTATATAGCGTTGGCACGCTGGCCCACTGCTCCTGCTAACGCAATAACCACCGTTATGCTTCCTATGTTGGTAGACGCCATATACCACAACACGTTAATACAGAGCCGGGCGTTACAGAGGTGGTTCTCTCTTTTTTGTCGTTCCCGTATAAAAAATAAAACAAGTTGTGTAGCGTTTGGTGTTGCTCGGAATCATGAGCTAAATACAGCGCCACTACTGTAAACCTGAAGAAATACGTAGCGCGGGCACCCGAGATTCCCGTTCGTACAGTACCCACTGCTCCGTTTACCACAGCGTTGATGACGACTATCTTTGATGTAAGCATGCAGGGCTTCCCCGGCACAAGTAGAATCTTGTTAGGGAGATTCGCAAACTCGGAGAGCGACATGCGGGCTACATTGTGTTGCGCTTTATCGACTTTCCGAATGGCACGGCAGTAGAGATACGCGTCGCCTACAGCCAAGTTCCGTGAGGTTGTTTCCCCCCTGGTGATGTAGCGACGATGGCACCGGAGCAGCGCCGGTGGGAGGAGCAATCACGTGCTTGCCGAGACAGTGGCGCGCTCTCTTGCGTGGCGCGGGTGTCATGCGCATGTTTTCGAACCATACTTAGCGAACAGTTTATTATTGCGATTAGTGCTTGGTTATTTCTGCTAATCATATGATTTTATTCCTTGTCTGTTTCTTTTAACATGGTTTCGAGTATTGTCGGTCATGTTTTAGGACTGTATTGACCACTTGAGCATGATCACGCCGAATGAGATCAGAGGATGGACGACAAAACAGGCCCCTAAAGAGCTTCGCACTCGAAAGCTTATTAGCACTCATTCGCATTCTTCTAGCATTCGTGTTCGAACGACTTCCCTGGATTTGCACGCGTCACATTGTCCTTTAGGCAAGATTTAGTCGAATACTCGGCTACCGCCTTTGCTATTCCCAGTGTGTGTGCACATGGGTGTGTGCGTACATTTCGACGATAGCAACAGCGCGGTGCGGACACAAGTGTGTGGAGTGCGATACCTCGTATATTCTCTCGTGACGAGCCGCTACTGGTATTCCCATGTCCGGCGCTTGCAAAACTGTTCACGCCCACCCATCTATCAGCATTTCCCCGGCTGTGTCAGCGGCTTATAATGACACGTGTTGTGGGTGGGCTCGACTACCGTCGGTGACTAAGACTCTAACCGCCTATCACCGTGCCCACACACGCGCACTGCATTTCAGCGCCAATGTTATGCGATATACATCGGACACTACACGAACAAATCTATCATTTTTTGTGGATGTATGGTGGCTAAACCTACCTCGCGTTCTCTGCAGCGGCTGAGCTCATCTTTCAATCAACCTTCGCCAGAAGCAACCTCCTATCAATCCGTGCTGCGTGTCGATCACAACGAGCTTCTAGAGGTGCGGGCAGGAAGACGATTACCTCCGTGTATGCGTGCTTCAGGAACGCTTCAATAGAACTCAGAACAGGAAGCGTCCCGGCATGTTAAGCGTACAAGTCACGTTTCACGGGGGCCTAAGATTATCACAGCGAGACATAGCCGCATATGGCTTCGTTGACAATGAGAGGTGGGTCCACTAACAAAAAAGTTCCACGCAGTTGATAGCGGCAACCAAACGTGAGAGATCGAGTGCCCCACACTGACTCAGGCAGGACGCCCGTTTTGAAATTGGTTTTGCAGAGAGAGAGAGAGTCACTGGAGAGAAAGGAGGAAATGCCGTTAAGTATGGCTGCATGGGTGCGACTGCCGGGTTCGTGTGCGTCACACCACCCTACCCGAGGGTTCACCGAAGCGGTTAACCGGCGTAGTAGGGAGCACGCGGAAAACTCGGCGTTGTTCTTAGCTAGAAATGGGGAGGTGGGGTAATTCCGCAGCTTGTGTATATGTGTGCCGAGTGCAGGGCGTGGCGAATTCGGGAGGCGCGCGTGCCGCGGCTGAGTAGGCGGAGGGGATCGGATGACGCTCGCCCATAAGTCAAAGACTTCGCCGGCATTCCCTCGCTTTATGGCCCATCACGGCACGTGCCGCGGCTCGGGCGGCTGCAGCTGCGGTGGGTGAGGTTAGCGACCGTGTTTGTGTAGTGTATAGATTGACAGCTGTACTTTGGTGAACATACTACAATAAAAGGGCGGCCTATTGCGCAAGCTGGAATTGCACGGTGTTCATTGTTCTTTGTGCCTCCATCTGTCCCTTCTTCCCACATGTGTAACAAGTCACTCTGAGTATGACGTCGCGTCCCGTCGCCGCAGTGGTTTTAGAAGTACCAGCGCTGTAACTGAGTAGTGCGCATCTTTCTGACGGCCGTTGCCATGTTTTTGCAGTTTTAGAGAAACCAACCAACAAAAAATACGATTCCTGTGCACTACGTTCCGTGAGGCGTGCGGTGCCACAATGTACGGCAGGGGGGAGCTGCTTTCACCGAAACGCGATCGTAGTGGCTAGATTCAAAGGACGACTTTTTTCCCTTCTGGTAGTGGCGCTTGTAGGGTAGTGAGGGCGCTGTAGTGTGCATATTTGAACGCCAAACCTGTATTATGTACGCAGGCTGACTTGGGCCCGTGGGGATCATGTGCGCACAGTGGTCTAGGAAAATGAAACCATCAATTGCTCAATTGCATGGAGGGTCCCATTGAGGGTTTAGGTAATCAAAGATACACGGCCATACGCTTACCTGCGACCTTTAGCACTGAACTGTTAATACACGCAACATACTACAACATATACTTCAGTATTGCGATTGGTTGGCTTAGACAAGGGAATTGATCAGTGGTATTTTTCTCGGTTCACTGTTTTCACTTCGCACAAGGTGGCTGTTGTTGTTCTTGTACTATCTCTGACATGTACTAAGTGTGAAATAAGCGGTGCACACACGCAGACGTTAAAAAACATTTTTTATGCAAATGAAGAAAAACAAACTGAAACACATGAAAAGGGTTATCTGGCGCAGGCCTAATCTTACGTTGTTGCCTATATTATTATCCTTATACCCTCTAGGTGTCTGTCTGGCACCTACCAAATGGTTTAACTTAAGTAACTTTCATCCCTATAGATATAAGGGACGCGAGATTGCTTTCGTTGATGGAGAATGATTTCTTGTCTGCTTTCTACTGAAATGCTACAAAATGTAACATAAACTAGCGTACACTCGCGTTGTCCTACATACATGATTTTCAAAGCATTTTGAATAACTTTTACATCGTAAACTGGGTGTCTAGATTTCCTTCCCAATGGTCACAGTACGCAATATTTAAGTCTAGTGAACCTCTTACAGCAGGTTTGTCATCCGGTGTACCACAAGGCTCTGTGCTCATTTCTATTTTA
>JALIZH010001227.1:0-14238 GCA_030522465.1 Rhipicephalus appendiculatus
CAACACGGCCATACAAGAAACGACGCAGATGGCACCATACAAGTTGGTATACGGACGGAGCCCGGCAACGACGCTCGACGCCATGTTGCGAAACGTCACCGGCGAAGCAAACATCGACGTCACCGCCTACCTACAGCGCGCCGAAGAAGCCCGACAACTAGCCCGCCTCCGCATCAAGAATCAACAGACGACCGATAGCCGCCGCTACAACCTTCGACGACGCTTCGTGGAATACCAGTCCGGCGATCGTGTTTGGGTGTGGACGCCGATACGCCGACGCGGACAAAGTGAAAAACTTCTGCGACGGTACTTCGGACCGTACAGGGTACTTAGACGTCTCGGCACGCTCGACTACGAGGTTGTCCCCGACGGCATTACGAACTCTCAACGGCGCCGTGTGCGACCTGAAGTCGTCCATGTCGTGCGCCTCAAGCCGTTTTACGCGCGTTAGTGAACCTGAGGACTCTACATTTAAAGACGATAGTCTTTCTTGGGATATCTAAACGGAGAAATTTTGGTCTGTCTGTCTGTCTGTCTGTCTGTTTCTCTGTTTGTCGGCACGTCGCACGATTCAGCTAACTGGCCAAAGTTTAACTCCCTGCCTTAAGACCTCCAATCTTGACCAAGTTGTATGTGTTCATACGGGTGAGCGTGGGCAATTAAAAATCAAATATTACGCATACCTAAGGCACAACATCAATACCTTAGTACTATTCACAGTGTTCCTTTAAAACAAAATCTATAGATACGTAATTATAAAGATCCTAGCCGCTGTGTACAAAACAAGTCTCTGCCCAGTGATTTAACTTCGACGCTGTGGTGCTGCCACCTGGCAGCAGCATAGTTCAACACAAGCCGATGTTCCCCGGTAGCGCTGTAGATGGCGTCCTCTTCTGTTTTATCAATGCCAGCCAGATGCGGCTGATTCATCATAGAAGAGCGCTGTCTCAGGCAAGGCAAAACATATATGGCCGCTTGATGAAATACGACCCACTCTACAAGACATGATCCGAGAACGCAGAGAAAAGACCGACGACCAAATTTCAGCGGAGAAACGCCGGCGTCCGTCTAAGCGTGCCCGGAAAACGTCCGAAAAACGAGCCCAACCGCTTGCCCAGCTATTAACTTGTGGTACTCATGCCGCTCATGCAGTGCAGTCGGCACAAGACTATCGTCTTTCGACGACATTTGCAGCGAAGCACGCAGATACGCGGCCAATTTTTTTCATTGCACTTTTTTGCTTGTGCTTATTGTTTATTGTGCTTTCTTGATTTATTGTAGTTATTTATTGTTGCATGCATTTTTTCCCCGTGTTCTGTTTTAAGCATCGGGACGACGCTTTTTCAGAGGGGGGCATTGCCACGCGCGTTTCTAATTTTCACAGTAGCTGCATTTGGTTTTCGCCCACAAAGACTGTCAGCAATGCTCAGCGCAAACCGCGCCTCTTTGTTCGAGAAACTTCCCGATTATTGTAGATCGTTTTGTCAAGATTGCGCGCAAGACGCGAACACTCGAGCTTATTCCAGAGCTTGCGCGACAGCCAGTGATAAGGCTGGAATATTCGATGCCACACGTATAAATGCCGACGCACTTCACTGCTCGTCAGTTGATCGACGGCCGACGCTCCGTTCGCCGCTATCTGTGCCAGTGTGCATAGCTGTAATCTGACTTTACCTTTCACGGCCACAAGTTCGGCCAAATAAACAGTGTGATGTCTAAGAACAACACCGGGCTTCAGGCGCGTGGGGAGCTAGGGCGAAGGGGAGGAAGACGAATATCAGAATATAGAACAGCGGGCCCAGGAACGGGTGCTGTCTCTCTGTCTCGTTCTTCACAACAGTTTCTTCTTTGACCCGCTGACTGTTGCCTTCGTCGACGTCACGACCACGTGACAATACTGTCGGTCGCGATGAAGGGGTGCGCGCGTTCAAACTTGTACCTGTTTGAGCCCTCTATACTTTAGCTTTGCTAGACCCCGCCTAAATGTGCCAGCGAATGCTGGTTGGGAGATGCTCGTCATTGCTGTAATGTACATCTGAAGTCTGTGATGGTGTGTTGGCGCCAATGTCCCGTCGAACTATACACGACCTTTTAGACGTCACAGTGTAACTTACTGGACGAGTAAGAGCTGCTGAAGCACACAACTACCCAGCTAACACAAGGTGATCGATCCGCCTAGTGACGCTTGTCTCAAAGCTAAGCATAGTCGCAAATACAGCGCCAGGCTCATTGTTTCACCTAGCTTGAAGTTTTTCACGAGCGAAACTCTCAATAAAATTCTTAAATTGAATTCATATAACAATATCAAGCTTGTTCACGCATTTGAGATTTCGGTTACCTATCATTCTGACATTTTGATTTCTTTTTAGCTTTCTACTATGAACTCCGTGTGAAGAACATGACAGTTGAACGTCCGGACCAGGCATGTGTAACGCAATTTTCGACGATTGCAAGTGGAACAGGCCAAAAGATTACAAGCCTCTATAACTCTTCGTGCCACAAAACGTAGAAGCCCATTGTTTTTTTTATATACCCTTTCTTCCTGAAATGCATTTGAATAAAGTGTGTCTCTTTTGTCTAACTCAAATCTGGCTTTTCAGACAGAGGGTGCCTTTTCAAATATTGGCCTTTTGTTCAAGGATCCTGGTTTGCGCACAAGGAAGAAGGATTTAGGATTGACAAGTGGGCTTGTTGGAACGCCCTAGAATCTGACGTTTCCGCAGGGCAGTACACTCTAAAGAGTTTTCCGGAGTAACTGCACAGTTACACCGAAAAGGGCGCTTGCTGCCCCAAGGGACGAACGGTGTGCAAAAGATTGCACACGGCATAAGCAAGAAACGCGCTGTCCTCCCTTGTGGAGGAAAGCGCCTTTTTTTGAGTAACTGCAGAAATGTTCGCGCCGTGTGCAAAGGACCCATCGGTGCCTACATAAACCCCCATCCTTCCAAATGGGACCGTAGCTTGGCGTGGTGTAGTAGTTAGTGTACGCGCATGTTGACTCAGTGGTCGTGAGTTCGTGGGGTTGCTGTAAATTGTCTGAAATTTATATCTGAATGTGATGCTTGCATATTGATTGTACATCTAATCACATGCCTGCATAAAATTCAAAATGCTCGTTCTGTCAAGCGAGAACTGATTTATTTTTGCGCGAAAAGTAACTGTTGCTCCCCTTGAGGAGTATCAGGAAGGAGCAACTGTTAAGGAGTAACCGCGAAGGGGGGTGGGGGGGGAGTAACAGTTCGTCTCTTCGCAGTTACACCCAAAAGGGAGGAATGGAAACGGCCGTGAGCCCACCATGAGCGTTGCATGCAAGTCATCGTGCACAGGACATGTCATGATTTCGATATTACCAGTTGTCATTTATGTTCGTCCTACACTCACGTCACCCAATACCAAATTTGGTTCATACCACGCTAGCGAAACGGCCGCGAGCGTGCATGAGCATGGCATGCAAGTCGTGTTGCGCATGATATGCACATCATGTTTTTCATATTACCACTTGTTATTTACGTTGGTCATGGAGAAATGTCTCATCATACTAATTTTTGGATTTATCAAGTCAAGGAGATGGCCAGAGAAGCCCCACGGCCACGGTATGTAAACCATACTGTTTGTGACAATTTAATCATGATTTGAAAAGAAATTATGACGGCGCGCCAATAACACAAGTACACAGAAGACACGAATGAGCGCATACTTTCAACTGTCTGTATTTTTCGTCGTAATCAATAAATATGCCCACTAATCACGTGGCAACAACGATAATCGCATTGTCGCACTCTGCAGATTACAGCATGCCATGCAATAACCTCATTTGACCATCGAATAAAAAACTGAAGTTCGGCTAATACAGGCATCCCCTCTTGTCGAGATATAAAAGGCTTCCATCAGTTCCATCAGGTATTCATGACATGACCAGTCATTCATGTTCGTCATTCAGTCGTATTATGCCATACAGTTTTGCTGTAAATTCCATTAACGATACGGTCTGGAAAGCACAAAGTCTATGCGGCTAGATTAATAGCTAGTTACGCTCACAGTCGCCGAAGTTTCCCTAAGAAATGCTTCGCATTTATTATTGTCAAAATTTCCGTGGATCGTGTTGGTTGATCGATTGTTTGGGTTAATGAAAAAGTCAAGACAAGTGCTGAGAAAAGAATGCAGGGCTGCATCCGCGGTGACACTGCCAACGTTAACCAATCAATGTTCAAAAAATTGAAGTCGCCAAATGTGATAATGGCTGAATTTGTTAAACCGGGCTCATTACACTCAGCCCTCCATCATATTTGCCAGTATATACACCAGGCATGTCAGGTGAGCAGTAAAAAAAAGCACTAGCAACCATACCAGAAGCATCACCATTCGATTAAATCCAACTGCATGCTAAAATATTATTCCTAATGATTGGTGCAGCAATGAGCCCACCGTCCCCTTTTCACCTGTATCTGTCACAGCGAAAAAATATTGTAATGAGGATGCACTCGAGAAGATGTTGCTATTCGGAACAGTGTTGTTGAGTAACGTCTCGGTAAGCCATACTAATAAAGTCAGAAATGGATCGATGTGTGGTGAGATTGCAATGACATTAGCGACAACACTTCTGGCGTGGGCGTACTCAAAAAGCGCATTTATTATCGGTCTTACATTGAGATGCCAAGCTTGTATCTTGTATATTACCAGTCGCGAGGCTACAAATTACATTTCCATTACAAGATTAACGTGCGTCACGGCTGCACAAGATTTACGTGAAAAATCTTTTCTGTACAGAACCTGCCACCTGAGTTGCTTTCTACTTGAAACATGCGTTTTCGTTCTTAACTTCTCAGGTACTATGTGCAGCTGTAAGTAAAGAGGACGTAGCAGCTCATACGTTCTCTTCATGGGCCATTGATGTGATCATAAAAGCTGCTTTTGTGCGAGCTGCTTGACGTACACAGGTTACTTAACACGTTTAACTCACAATGTATTTGTCATAGATGGCAATACACGAGTAGACATCGTGGTTACTGTGCTTCCCTTTTTTGATAGCGGTGGAAACTGCGACATTATAGTGTTCGTTCATGCAAACTTGCAATTATTTCAAAAGCAAAAATGTATTACCAGCGTGCAAAAACCGATAGCAGTCGTACTTCCGGTTTTTAATTATTATATTTGAAACATATTCCGCTCGAGTAACTCCTAAACCGTTATAATATCTTGATACACGCTGTAGCATAGGACCCCTCAAAGCTGAGGCTATCCTGGATTTATTGAACCTACACTTAAATATCAGCGCTCGTAATGCATACAATGAGCATATACACTTCATTAACATCAGCGGCATGTTACAAAACGTCATACTCGATTAGCCCTTATGTGTTGTAATTACTGAATGTTCTGACATGCTCATTTCGTTACAAAAAAAATTACTAAGACATTCGAGTGAAGCACTCTACAATGTATCATCCAAGCTCAAGTTCAGTGCGGAGGTTCGAGGAGCTTGTCAACGGATCGCATATTACAACCACATAGAACAGTTCATACCAACAAACACGCTAGATCCGGGGAAAAAACTGTTTCTGAAAGGCTCTGACCAGAGAAGTACGCACTGAGGAAGAAACTAGTGGAAGGACAGGAAGGTGAATGTTGCATAAATGTAGGCGCACTTCGCTTCGTTTAAGAAAAACTGATATGAGCAGGTTTAATTCAAATTTAAAGTATGCGTATTGACAAGTTCCGAAAAATGGCGGAGTTATGCACCGGTGGTATGAACACTGAGAAAACAGCGGAGCCGGGGAGTTGCCCTCATCGATTCCCTGCTCCTGATTCTCACTTCCCTTTTCTAACGCATTGCTATACCAGAATATGCAAGGAAATGCTGTTTTACTCTCTCCTCCTTACTCTCTCATCTCTTCATCGTCACTTCTCTTTCCACCACTTGGTATACTGCACAAGGATATGCTATGCTAGCGTTGCTGAATAGCCGCGACGTAACGACGCTCGCCTTCGAATCGTGGGTACGCGGGCTTGGATCCCACCTCTAAAGACATTTTTAACAGCGAAACTGTTTAAGCCAACCGTAGAAACAATGGTGTGTACAAATCTTACAAAAGCTATCATTATCATCAACGGCTGTGTGCCACAGAAACTGGACAAACCTCACAATTCACTGCTAGTCCTGTAAAAATGAAGACGGCAATAGACGGGCCGAGTTCAACAATTAGGATTTCTAGATAGACCCAACCAGTAATTAAGAAATGGTATAATAAACCATCGGAATTTACCGAGTGATCAACACGGTGGCCACACGTTTCAGCTTCGCTCAAGCATTTGTGCGGAGCGCTTCAGTGTAGGTACAACGAAATCATACTAAAGAACGGGAATGGCAAGGGCGGCTGCCAGAAAACCCTACGCGAACAACGACCTGCCCGTACATGTATGGGAGGTGCGAACACTTGGTTTCAGGTGACCATTTGTCTCAGGAATTTGGTGTCCGACTTTCTGTGTTTTAACTCGAAACTCTCAGCGCTATGAAGTTATGGTGAATTCCACTGGCGGATTCGGAGCGGCCGGCAAACTCTGCGCCGGAGCCCTCCACTCTGGCGGAGGGCAACCGAAGGGAATCTACCAATGCGACAAGCATGCTCCCGCTGGAGCAAATGGCAGGCAAATTAAGCAAACTTTGTAAATTAATAATAATAATATCTGGGGTTTAACGTCCCAAAACCACGATATGATTATGAGAGACGCCGTAGTGGAGGGCTCCGGAAATTTCGACCACCTGGGGTTCTTTAACGTGCACCTAAATCTAAGTACACGGGCCTCAGCATTTTCGCCTCCATCGAAAATGCAGCCGCCGCGGCCGGGATTCGATCCCGCGACCTTCGGGTCAGCAGTCGAGCGCCATAACCACTAGACCACCGTGGCGGGGCAAACTTTGTAAATTCCAAAGTGTGTTCGGCGAAAGCCTGTGCCCATTGAGACGGGGTCGGTCAGACTGGAACGCGATGCGCGAGTCTCCCTTCTTGTATGAGTGGGCATGCTGGGCACAGCCACGCTACGCTAGCAAAACGCGAGCGCTAGGCGCGACCGACGCGACCGCCGCCCGTCGGCGCGCCCACAGTTGGCACCGTTCCAGGGCACGGGGCGCGTATGACTTCCGGTCAAATCCGCCGCTTTTTCACGCAGTAGGATAAGTTGCTCCGTGGAGAGGATTTCGTTACGGAGCGACTCCGGATCTGCCAATGGAACATACAGGGAGCACTCTCAGTCTGCCAATGGAACATACTTGCTCCGGATGGAGCAGAAAAAGTGCTATCGGAAGTGCTCCGAATCTGCCAATGAATGACATTATTAGAAACAGCCTAGCATCACCTGGTAATGCCCAGTAACAACCTACATGCAACCTAGAAAAAGTTGGAGGACGCTTGAGCTTCGCCTTCACGGGTCGATCGCGATAGCGTAATCAGGCCTCGTGCGCACAGCCTTCTCAAATGCTAGCCTGCTTCGGTTCTCGGTGCATGCCTCAACCTTGCCTGTAAAGAAACGAACGACTGTGCGCTTAACATTGGCTGTATCTAAGTGTCATTGAATGTGTCTTGCATGCGCGGTTGTTAAGTGCCCACTACACTACGCCATAATTATTCCTTCTGCGAATCATAGAAGGGCCTATTACACCTCCGTAGGGCAACACCCAAACATACGCAGCTATTCACATTGTTGATGGTTCTGCTGCTGCTGCTGCTGCTGATTAAATGCCTCAGTGCTTTGTAATTCCTGGGACTAAAAGAATCACTCGTTGCTCAATTCACATCTGCTGACGCCTGGAGCGATTTTATGCTTTTGCCAAACCATATATGATGCTTAAAACGTATTCGCGGGCTAGTTGGTAAGTCATTACGGCCTATGGCAGCGCACACCAGGTAAAATAACGGTCACGCACACACAGGGACGACACAAGCGCTGAACTTCAACGGGTTTTTATTACGGGACAGAATCGCTTAAATAGAGACGCATGTGTTGTGTTCACATGACGTGCCTAGCGCAATGATCAAAACCCACAGCACCCTATCATGCAGAAGTAATCAATTCGCTTACACAAGAGCATCACACAGCAAAAGAAAGACGGGAATAGGCAACACTGTCACGTTTTGATACCTAAAAACTTTCTTTCTTTCGAAGCTAGTGCAATCGATGGGCAACTAATGCACGTTTCCTTCCTCTCGAAAATCTCTGCCGCCTCTATGATTTCTCGTGCGACTTTGCTTTTTCTTTGCTCACTACCTTGGTGTTTTCCAACACGGGTGCGCAGCCGCAGCCTCTGCAGTGTAAGGCAAGATGGCCACCATCCTTTATAGAGCAGTGGTAGTTGTGCTCTGTAAGCCTCGTGTTGAGGCAACCGCCCGTTTGTCCAACGTACACCCTGTCACACGTCAGTGGTACTGAGTAGACGACATGCTCTGCGATGGTGACGTAAGGGTGTCTGTACTTAGTCGAGAAGACTTCCCTCGGTTTGCTGGGCGAGTCTGCTTTTTTGCGGAGTGCGGACTGCCTTACCGACGCAGAGAATACCACATCCACACCAACCTTGCTACCAACTTTACGAAGGTTGTGCGACACGGTGGACTCTTGAGGCTTAAATATGTGTTGAATGTAGGCACGTAGCCAAGGCCAAATGAAAATGCGGTGGCGAAGGCGCTATTACAGATTAATTTAACACCACCGTGAAGGTGACAGAAGCTTTCAACTTTAAAAGGTCTTGCTCTCAGGTAAATCATCCACGGGATATACCCACAGAAAACGGCGTAGGAGCGCACATGATCAACCACTCAGTAAAAGGCAGGTTTCGGCAGTTTACACGAAATGCACCGAAATAGCAAGAGCAATCATGAGCTAGAGAAATGCCTCAATTATATTATTCCACACGAAAAAAAGGCATAAAAAATATCAAGAATTATAAGCACAGCAGCTGGGATTCCGCATTATATGTCAAACATTTGCGAAAGCAATTTCAAATAAGATAAGAGAACAGCTTGGCACCAAAGTGCCTAGAGAGCAAGCCAGTTTCACGAAAGGCACATTTACAGTCAGCACAGTAACGTGATTAGCCATGAAATTAAGATTTATGTTAAGTACAGTAGGCACCTTCATATGGCCTCCATAGGCAGCGAAAGGCAGCTCTAGAGGTGGACTTGCTTTACCTTCCCTGTGACGTTGAGATTATGCTGATTCTGACTGTGTGAACTTGATCCACGTGTTACTGAACGAGGCCCTCTGGCGTTTCCACTCTCAGCCTCCTCGCTCTGTCGGCTGACTTCAGCGTACCAGTCTTCCACTTTTTACGCTGCCGATGTTGTGGGCGAGTGTGTAGGGCCAGGGTCCACTCATTCGACGTCGTCTACCTCCCAGAAACCAACGGAGGAAACGCAGTGTCCAGACGAGATCGGGAGCTGTGTACTGAAACGTTGCTCACCTAAGACCATTTCATTAATTTACGTGAGGATCCCTTCTTGCGTCCTCACCTTAACAAGAACTTCCGGGAGCCAGCGCACTTTAAACGTTTCCTTTAGACTTCCTTTCCAAAGGTGCGTCTCACTAAAGTGAGGTGCGTGTTTCAAAAGTCTGGCTTCTAGTGTGCCTGTGAAAGATTAACTAAATGTTGACTTCAATGCAACAATCATCATTCTTTTCATGAGTACCAATAAGTAATCACTTGTACATTTCAATTTTTTGCAAGGTAGGTACACAGCCCTTTCTTTTTTATTGAACTTTCGACTGTTGTAGCAAGCAAAACATGGATGATCTCTAAGCATCGGCGACGACCTTCTGACACAACTTCTGGATCCGTAGTTTAGGATATTACACATTTTCCTTTTCTGTTCACTATTCTGCCATCTAATCCAGGAAGTGGTTACCCAGGGAATGAATAGTACGTTCGTGTAATTGACGAAGCGAGTGATGCCTTGAATACCGAAAAAGTTTCGACGACGCATCAGCTTCACTTTCAAGAGCAGAACACGACACCGTAATCGTGCCAAGTTCACATCACATTATCAATCACTAGGCTGACTTCTAGTCACCATAAGCATGTCAACCGTGCCTCAAAGATACCAGCGACTGTGCACATAACATTGGCCGTTTCAGACTGTCCTGGAATGCTTTTTGTAAGTAAAGGTTGCGAAGTGCCCGCTACGCCATAATTTTCCTCTTTGAATATTGGCGATGCACCCACTACACACCTCCGTAAGTGAGCGCGTCCCAGGTTGCTTGCACGGAGTTGACGAAAAGCTGAGCGAAATATTGCTCAAAAGTTGAATAACTTTTGCACATGCTTTCGAAGAAAATGCAACGCAACTAAGACATCGATCATAACGCGCAAGGCACTGGTGAAAGGAGGGCACAATTTAATCTCATGAAAAATATAAGGGAAGAGAAAACGACAACACCCTGGCTTTCAGTCATAAATAAGAATATGTATTCTGGAAGCAAGCCGGAAATTACTAAGTGAGGTCAAAATCTTGTATTATTACATAAGTCCCACTGGCTGTTATATTGCTACATGTGCTCCTTTCTTTCTGTTTTCATGTTACCGCCCTATCGCAATATAACTACTGCCTTGCGCAAAGCGCGCCCGAATGACGGACAACTATTTAGATAGTATTCGAACCTTCCGATGAGATTACGCACACAACGCGAACATCCGAGTTACTTCTGGAACTTACGCAACCGCTAGCGATAACGCTGGAATCTTCGACGATACATGAAGAAAAGCCGAGCGCCGCTTCACCGCTCTGTGCGCCTATATCAGTCTACAGCGTGCATTGCCTGCTGTAATTTCAGTTTCCGTTTCTCATGCGAACACAACTTCCGCCAAATAAAGAGATTCAGCTGGAAGAAGCCCACTGATGTCTTCGTGCACGTCACAACCACGTGACATCTGGTGAAGATGCTGGTTCCTTGATGTCCCACACGCCCACGAATAGCTGAGCCCCAAGCTCACAGCGTGAAGAAGAGACCCAAGCCCTCATGCAACAGTAAGCTAGCCGCAGGCTACAAGGCTTGTAACCTACATTCCGCCTCCTACCTGAGAAAACAAAAAAATAAAATCACAGCATATCCACGGAGTGAATGATGATGAGTGGGCGAAGCTCCGGAGGTTCATCGGTAAACCGTGAATCTTCCGTGAAATTCGCCCAGTACATCATCAAAGACGTGACAAACACTGTGTGTATATATACAAGAAATTTATACTTTATTCGTGAGCCATGATTTTCCGTTTTGTTTTCGTTTCTTCGTTGGTCATGGTTACCGTTTACATAAGCCGTGGCTTCCGTTCCCCCTTCATTATAACGGCTTTATGGTCGGTGAAATGGAGGGAGAGCGGTTCCTGGATGGGGCGAAGGGGAAAGTTTGCAAAGGCGAGATCGATGCAGGTTCCTCGGATGGTGGTTGGTTACATGTGGTCAAACGATATGCATGTGAGACCATATCGTGATGCCATGTGTTGTATGAGGCAACTGTTTTCAGTGATGTGAACGTTAAAGTCACCCACCAGTAGGGTAACGGGACACGCTTATTCTTCATCGTCATCAGCATCATCGTTATGATGCATAGTGTCCCATGTGCTGTGCCGTGATGGCAGCGTCATCGTCATCGCACAGGGGTGGCTACGACAACGACACGGGACAAGCCTATGCCCTAAGGAGCTTCGCCCCTAAAACTACGGCGACGAAGACAACAGCGACAATGGCCACCGCTGTGTCACCTGCGACAGTCGTTATGCAGCAAGCCAGGGAGCCACCGACATTTCATGGATCAACGATTGAAGACACAAAAAGCTGGCTGGAGACGTACGAACGTGTCACGACCTTCAACAACTGGGACTCCGACGAAAAACTGCGCCGCGCCTACTTCTACCTAGAAGACGCCGCGAGGGCGTGGTTCGAGAACTGAGAATCCACATTACAGACCTGGGATCTTTTTCGGACGACGTTCCTAAACACGTTCACCAGCGTGGTCCGCAAGGAACGGGCGGTAGCTATGCTGGAGACCGGTATCCAGCTGCCCAATGAAACCACTGTTATCTACTCAGAGGAGATGAATCACCTGTTTCAACACGCCGACCCCAGTATGCTTGAAGAGAAGAAAGTCACGTTCCTAATGCAGGGTGTGAAACAAGAACTCTTCGCTCGCTTGATAAGAAACCCGCCGAAGACGGTCGCCGAATTCGCTTCCGAAGCCTCGACAATTGAGAAGACGCTCGAGATGCGGACATGCAATACAACCCCAGCTTTTCAGCTACAAGCTACGCCGACATCCAATCGCTAAAAACCGCCGACTTATCCGAGTGCTCGCGCAAGAGGAGCTGCGAAAATTTCTACCTTCAGCGCAGCCTCAAGTGCATTACATCGCTGATGTCGTACGCCAGGAGATTCAGCAATCGCTTGGCGTTCCGCAGACCCCAGAGCCGCAGCTTCAAGCCACGAACAACGCTGCTGCAGTCCACCGTCACGCTCCTCCCGCGCCCTCACCAAGACGCCACACCGCCGCAGTGCCGTCGCCAGGCACCGCCGCCACCCCCCACTGCCGCTCTACCGCCCTCCTGTCGACCAACGCTGCGCACGAAGGAATATAAAAATATGGCGCACCCCGACAACCGGGGTGGTTGTCGGGGTGAGCCACTCTGCTAGCACTGCGGCGAGGCTGGCCACACCTACCGCCGCTGCCAATACCGGCAGATGGGTCTACGCGGTTTCGCCGTCAACGCGCCTCGTCCACAGCAGGGCGAACGACCACATGGCATCGCCGACTACCTCGAAAGAGCTCAGTGGACACCTGGAGGATTTTCCCGATCGTCTTCGCCAGGGTGCTATATCTCACCACACCGCAGGCAGTACGTCGGCACTGCTCGAGTCCGCTCTCCGAGCCCTTATCCGCAGAACTAATGGCAGCAACCGATGGAGGTGCGGTTGCTGTGTGACGAAACACCGAAGATCCTCCGCCGCTGACGACGACGCGTCCGCAAGAACACGCCGCAAGCTGAACGCTGCCCGGGCAAAGTAACTTCACGACCGCAGGAAGACCTGACGACACGACGCCGAAGCAGCGGAACAAACCGACGTAGCAATGACCCGAGGACACGACCAAAGCGCGACGCAAGACCACGAATTAGCGACCTCGACGACCTCATCGACGGTCACAACGTCACTGTTCTCGTCGATACTGGAGCCAACTATTCTGGCATCAATGGACCGTTCGCCCCGAAGTTGAAGAAAGTGATGACCGCTTGGGAAGAACCCGAAATCCGGACAGCTAGAGGCCACCTAACAACACCAACAGGAGTCGGCACGGCGATAATCACGATTGACGACAAGACTTATCCAGCGAGCTTTCTCGTCCTACAGCATTGTTCGAGGGACGTCATTCTAGGCACGGATTTCCTAAATCAACCCGGCGCAGTCATTGACCCACAATCCCAATCGATATCGATTTCCGCAGACAACGCCATCTAGCCGGATACCAATATTGGTCACCGTACCTTGAACGTGATAGAAAAGGATGTCACTGCTCCACCTTTCTCCAGCGTCATAATTTACGTTGGCACGGAAGTACCGCAGGTATAGAGGGCGTCATTGAGGGCCACCAGAACATGCTTCTGAGCCGTCAGATCTGCGTCGCGAGAGGCATAGCCGAGCTGACGAATGGCAAAGCGAGGGTAATGCTGACGAATTTCAGCCACGAATACAGGCACATCAACATTGGTACGACGGTCGCCTTTCCAAGGGCGTATCCAGAATTTTTTTCCGGGGGAGGGGGGGGCTCCTTGATTTCGAGGGGTGCACCGCCCTGAAATGGTCGTTTTTCGCTCCGCATGCAATGGCGAAAAAAAATTTCGGGATCGGCAGGTGCCCTGTGGGCCACCCCTGGCTACGCCACTGTCGCCTACATGAATGATTTCGTGGACGCCAGAGCAGTGCTTTCGCCCTCTTCGATGCTACGGAACCTGCTTCGACGAATGGAGGTCCCCAACAAGCTTTCTACTTTAATCCGAGCCTTCGAACGCATAAGCAAAAAAAAACAGCTCAAAGCCCTGCTCCTGCAGTACAAGGACTACTTTTCATCGTCGTCAAGAACTCGGCAGACCACGGTTGCAAAGAATCGCATCATAACAGAGGAAAGTAGCAGACCACTCCGTCAGAGCCCGTACAGAGTTTAGACGCGAGAGCACGAGGCCGTAAAGAAACAAGTCGACGAAGTGCT
>JALIZH010001228.1:0-20494 GCA_030522465.1 Rhipicephalus appendiculatus
GTACGGTAAGAAGCAAGCGAAACCCAGCCCTAGAAAAGCTTCTTGAGAACCAATCTGTTATCGCACTCAGAGTTCGGCCTTCGAGCAGCGCGTTGCTTGTCCTGTTTGGCGAATGGAAACTCATTGAAGCGTCTACGGAACACAGAAAGAGAGAGTAACAGAAAACGGAAATGTTTTATCGGAGGCAGACAACAGCGGCAGGTTGTGCTCTTCGGGCTCATTTCAAAGGACGAGCTCACTGCCAAATTATTTCTTGGCGTTTCTTTCACGCCTCAGACACGTAGAGGCGGCCCTCGAAACGCTGTCGAAGCGAAGACAACCGCCATAGCAATAATAGTGGACTTTTTCATCTTGCGAGAGCTCACTTTGCTTCGTGTCACAACCTTTGTCTGGGCTCTTGCGCTAGCCATACTACCACAGTCCCGTCGAACTAGTGGGAAGAGATTGGACGCCAAACCGATGAGGATTTTTCGTCGAGATTTGCTCTGTGTCAGGGATGACAAATGAAATATAGGAGAAGAGGAACAGGACAAGCGGAATAATAGAAGGCGATCGAGAAGATGAATCGAAGACGAAAAAGAAGCGGGAGAGGCTCGCGGAAGACGCCATTTTGAAGGGCTGGCACCCAGGAATAACACAATACAGTAAGTATCGGGAAAATTTACCTTTTACTTGGCCAATCCCCTGCATGGGTATGAGCCATATCTGGAGGAAAACAACAACAACAACAACACCGCGCAGAAGAGAACATTGGCGTGGCCAGGACGGCGGAGAAGACGGCCGAAGACCGGGCAGTCTGGGTCTTGCGCCAGTGCTGCAGGGCTTGGAGGCCCGCCTGAGCTTTTGCCTCGGCGAGCAGCTGTCTCCATGCTCCGGTAGTCCAGCAGGCCAGCGGTGCAGTAAGCGGCCGGGACAGGTCATCGCTTACGACGCCGACCTTCAACGAGCCCGGGCTTGCGACCGCCCGTCTTGCCCCGTCAACGACGCACGGCCCAGAGTGGAGCTGGGCGTGCCAGGAGGGCCTGCCGGCACGTGCCTCATTCTAACGAAGTCGCACGATGCCGGAGCACCATGATTCGTCAGCGAAGCGCCGCACTACATCGGTGCCGAGAGACGAAACGAGCAACGGCTTGGTGACCGCGTCCGACTGCACGCGTAAGCGACCGTCGGTTACCCACAGACGTTATTGCGCTGTGTGAGAGGCACCGGTAGTTTTGGACAGGGTTTGAAATTAGTTGTTTTGTTGTTGTGACAGCCTCAGTGTTACTCTGTGTGTGTAAATTTCTCGTTGTGTGATAAATGAAGAGTGTGTTTTCGTCACACCGTGTTGCGTTCTTGTCCCATTCCGCTGACTCGAGCAAAACGTGCCGGGCCCTTACCAACATCGTGACACATCGTAAAACGTGGCAGATTTAAAGTAAACAAACAGCTTAAAGACACTTGCCATCATATTCGTAGCGCAAAAAACCAGACGCCGACACAAGCAAGGAACACATACACAGGACGGGTGCTAGACATCAACTGATTTATTACTGAAAGACAACATGGAAAAGCCAAATAAATCAGTTGATTTCCAGCGCCCGTCCTGTGTATGTGTTCTTTACTTGTGTCTACGTCTAGTTTTTTGCGCTAAGATTCATTACAAGTGACCCAAACCAACTAACCCACATCACCGCCTTGAGCTTAAAGACAAAATTATGCGTTAAGGGAAGATACGTAGCTCGCACGTAAGAAAAAAAAAAATTACACCATCTCCCGCTGAAGGGAACCATGTGTAGATGTGAAGCAGCGGGCGCTAACGCTTACACTGGCGGCGGCGTTGACGATGGCGCTCATCGCAGCGTTGCGCAGGAGAGAAAACTGGGGAGGCGCAAAGCACGCACGCAGTGATGGAGCGGTGTTTCCTACTGGAACATGCCAATCGCTGCTAATGGGCAATGAGAGACAGAAGACTCCGACTGGACACAGAGACCCGCAGTCCGCTTTTAGTTAACGCGCACGCTGCGAATTTTAGATGCGAAGCACCTTATGCTGGGGGGCTATGTCCGTCCCTCCCGCGTCCGTCCCGCGTCCCGCGTCCGGCCACTATCAGGAAGTAGGGAAGCACCCACTATGCGAACCAGAACACTGTAGTACAATATAAGGCCGTCAATCACCAGTACACTCACCAGAGTCATGGCCGAGAGCACAGAGAGGCTGCTTGGCAATGGTTATGCAGGTGGTGTGTGTCGCCCAGGTTGACTCCATTCCCCGATCTTCCGTCCGCGGGAAGTCCTTCCCACGTCCCACACCACCACAGCGCATGCGCGTCTCCTCTCCCCCCTCTCTCCTACGCTCACCCCCTTTCTCTACTCTAGGAATCATCTACTCTACGGAGCGGCTCCCATGTCCCACACCCCCCACAGCGCATACGCGTCCCCTCTCTCTCTCCTCTCCTACGGTTCCCCCCCGTTCTCTCCTCTAGGAATCCTCTACGGAGGGGCGCGCGACAGGTGGTCCGACAGCTGCATACTCCGCTGGGGGGCACCGCGGTAGTTCCGCGTTATAAAAATGACACAGCGGGCCTCATTCTCTCTGCTGTGCAGCGCCGCGATGAGCGCCCGGGCCGCTGCCGCGAAACGAGAGCGGCGACGTTTCTCCCGCTCAAGCTAACCACCTCCCCGCTGCTTCGCATCCACACATGGTTCCCTTTAGCGGGAGATGGGGAAGTTTTTTATTGTTGAACAACGCACAGGAGATATCTCCCACCGGCACCACCTTGCAGGTCAAAATCCAGTGCCATATATACGGGGTGGCCAGTGAACGGTTGTGCAACGCGAGCAGTCGGTTCTTTCAACCAAGAAACTCGCTAGCAGACGCGGCCGGCGTCCGCGTCGCGAGGCGAGAGAGGGGGGGAGCGTAGGAGAGGAGAGAGAAGGGGGGGGACGTGCATGCGCAGTGGGAGTGTGGACGCCGCGGGCAGGGATGCCTAGAGGAGAGAGAGGGGAGCGTAGGAGAGGAGAGGGGGGCACGCGCATGTGTAGTGGGAGTGTGGACGCCGCGGGTAGGGATGCCTAGAGGAGAGAGGGGGGGGAGCGTAGGAGGGGGAGAGAGGAGGGGCGGCGCATGCGCAGTGGGTGTGGTTGCCGCGGGGAGGGATGCCTAGAGGAGAGAGAGGGAGAGAGGAGGTTTTCTATTTTTATTTTTTTGAAAGGGTTTGCGCATGCGCAGTAAGGGTGGTCACGCGGACACCACCACCACGACCACCACCACCGGATTAAGCTTCGCCATAAGATGCTTCACATCTAAAAAAGCTTGTTACGTGTGAGCTGAAGCAACAGAAAAGGACCTCATGCGGCACAGAGGAAGCATTGTTTACTGCTTGTCCCTATTTAGTAGTTTTTTTAAAGACGATAGTCTTTCTTGGGATACTTAAACGCAAAAATTTTGGTCTGTCTGTCTGTCTGTCGGTCTGTCCGTAACCCACTACAGCTACTCGGCCAAAGTTTAACTTCTTTCTGAACGCCCAGCCATCTTTAACTGGTGTTCGTGTTCATATTTGTAAACATATTCAATCAAAAAGCAAATACTACGCATTCCTGAGGCGCAACATTAATATGTAAGTGTCAGGACGTGTGTTCTTTATTAGAAAATACATAGGTACGCAATTCTAAATACCCTAGTGTTTTTTTAGGCTGTCTCAGGCAAGGCAAAACATAGTAGTACGGCCGGTCACAAGACTATCGTCTTTCGACGACATTTGCAGCGAAGCACGCAGATACGCGGCCAATTTTTTTTCTTGGGAAATCTTTTATGTTGTTTTCTGTTCCCTCCGTTCAACGACATAGAACAAAATTTCAAGCAGGCATCATCTTCTCGGGCGATTAAATATGAAGGGAAGAAAAGCATCGTGCAGTGAATAATTGGTCATGTATGTATTTTTATTAAGCTGGACATAGAGAATGAATGGACAAAAGACGTGGTAGTCGACTGTTTGTTCAAGTTGCCCTCTATTAGCTGCGGCAGTACGTAAGGCGGTTATGACATCACTAATGTAAAGGCGTTTTATTTCATATATTTTCTGATAAGGCAGGTTTGTAGAGAGAGAGAAAAGCTTTTATTTTTGCAGGCCTAAAGGATCGTCCTCGTTGGGTGGAGAAAAAGCAAAATAGAACAGGCAGCGCCTAGACTCTTTCCCAGCATTTGCCCGTTATGTTTATTTTACGTTACCTCACCTTCGCCGACATTCTCACACTGAAGAGTAGCGCTAATGCTAAAATTCTCACTGCGAAATTCACTGACAGGCCCTATTCGTCCTTTAATCTAACTGCGTCATTAATTCTCGAGAACTCATACGTTAAGCAACCTCTATTTTCAATCAGGTTGAGTGGTTTTTATTGTAGGTTTAAGAAAACACGTTACGAAAGTGAAATTTCTGTTTAATAATAATAATAATAATAATAATAATAATAATAATAATAATAATAATAATAATAATAATAATAATAATATAATTTTTCTGTTTTTTTGTTATAATTTTTTTGATAACTTTTTCTTTTTTATGTTAAATTTCTGGTATACGCAAGATGCACAGATTGGCTAGTTGGCTAGTGCCTTGATAAAACGGTTAAAATGCCGCTTAACGGCAGCATAAACACGTGTAAACCCAAGGCAAACGCCAAAATTGTGAGTGACGCGTCATTCAGGACGCTAATGCGTTAAACAACGCTTCACTGCAATTTTATGATGACACTGGTTGTCTTATTTGTGCTCTTGCAAAGAGGTGCAAAGAAGATCTCAAGGCCCCAGAAATAGCGTTGTTGTGCAGGCCCGTGTACTTTGCCTGATATGACAAATGCGTTCTAGAATAAGGCCCTAGGTTTTGTGCTGGGCCTATGGACTCTCCTGTCGGTTTACTGCCCTTGGTCAGAAGAATTGTGGATAATGCTCCTCATGAAGAAATGCAAAGGCGCCTCTCTTATACAGTAAATTGTTTCCTGTGCTCAGCGAGAATGCGTTAAGAAATAAAGAATAAGAGGCGTTAAAAATGAAGAATAACAAAATAAGATGTCGGCGTCCCTATTGTGTGTACTTTTTCTTTGTGACGTCCTTGAAGAGTCAACTTACGAATGTTTAATGGAGCTGTAGTAGTAAGAGTAGACTTTGAAACGAGATATTATCGAAACCACGTACCCAAGGTTCTCATGCTTGTAATGCTTGTAAAATGAGTTCAGTGATATCAGCCAACATCTTTTATTATACAGCACCGAAGGTCATTTCATAAGAATGCGTACTTTCTAAACTGGTTTGCGAATTGATTGTGATAACATTTACATGTCAATTGCTCCAAGCAGTGCTTCTTAAAAAAACCTTTAAAGTGCCAAGAATATGTCCGTATTCGGAAATGCCTACCACTGCTTGGCAACCTAATTAGTCCAAATTTAGTTTACGGATTTCGATTGAGAATACTTTTTTGTTACAGCTGTTCCTTGCAGAAGTTGATATGGTCTTACGCATAGACAACACGTTTAACCTAAAACGACAAACCGAGCCACAAAAAGGGTGCAACTACTGTTGCTCTAGTGACGTTTCACTTTAATTGCGCAATTTCTATGCTAGTATAACGGGAAACTAGTTCATTCATCGCGCGGACGAATGCGAATGAAGAAACTAACACGGAAAAATCAATTTCGAAAGAAAAAAGCATTGGACAGGGCTGACTTTCGAATATAAGCATGAATTGTGATGACAAGGCGTACTTAGGGTAAGGCGGGGCAGAATGAGACGCGGGGAAAAACACGATATTTTGACTTTCCCGACAATCCATAGCTAATACAAAAAAAAAAAACACTTTTCCTGTTTCTTTATTTCAGCGATAGCTGCTGTTAGTTGTCCACATTTTTATGTGCAAAAGTTGATGATTGCTCACAGTGTTCGCGCGGGAAAAATTACGCGGCTGGTGTCAGAGTGTTCGTGACCCGTCAAAAAGGGGCGAAATTCTGCTGGGCCAAATTTTCAGATCCGTGCATGAAGCTACTCCTGTGTGAGTACAACATCGAAATTATTTATTTTGTGACTTTCGTCTACTAGCTACATACCACCAAGAGTTTAGTTCCTTTGGTGCTCGGGGACGAAGCGGAATTTTTTTTTAAATCAGGCATGTGAGAGGGGCAAAACGCGACAAAAAGGCATCGCATTACCTTAGAGAGTGTCTTATTAATTGATCCATTTACTTACACTCATTATATATCACATTTCTTTGTTTAGGAGGGTTTGGACATGAAAGATAATATCATATAGATCTTCCTGGGAGGAAAACGAAATGAAAAAGCCCTAACTGTTGTTAAGGCCATGACTCCCTCCATTCGCGCTGCATCGACGTTGTTCCGCGTTCCCAAGGATGCTCTCAAGAGGCGCATAAAAAATTGAAGGACACTTTGTACATTCCAAAGTGTGTTCGGCGAAAGCGTGTGGCCATTCCACTGACTATGCCATGTCTTTTGTCTGATACACTCTCACTGGGATAACACACAAACCGAATGTGTGCGTGTTTTCTTTTTAAATTTTTTACCGCGAATCGCAGTGAGATGCGAGACTAATCTTCCTCCGTTCGCATGCGTTAGTATTTTCTCGCGCATTGCGCATCGCGCAAACGCCATCCGCGTTCCAGCGCATAAATTGACGGACCCTTTGTCAATTCGAAAGCGTATTCCGTGGATGGATGTGTCCATTGAGACGGCGTCGGTCAGAATGATTGCAAGGGCTGGGCACAGCGACGCTACGCAAGCAAAGCGCGAACGCTGTAGAGTCCGACGCGACCGCCGTCCGTTTGCGCACCCCGGCGGCCACCTGATTCCGTGCCAGAGCTCGGATGGACAGACGGACGGGCAGACGGACGGGCAGACGGACGGCGGACGGACAGACAGACGAACGGAGGGACGGAGGGACAGACGGACGGAAAGACGAACGGACAGACGAACGGATGGACGGACGGACAGATAGACAAACGGACGGACGGACGGACGGACGGACACCGGACGGACGGACGGACGGACACCGGACGGACGGACGGACGGACACCGCACGGACGTGAGCATGAGACATTAAAGGCTTTCGCCTTAAAATTACACCATCTCCCGATAAAGGGAACCATGTGTAGATGCGAAGCAGCGGGCGCTAACGCTTACACTGGCGGCGGCGTTGACGCTGGCGCTCATCGCGGCGTTGCGCAGGAGAGAAATCTAGGGAAGCGCAATCACGCAGTGATGGACCGGTGTTTTCTACTGGAACATGCCAATCGCTGCTAATGGGCATTGAGAGACAGAAGACTGGGACTGGACACAGAGACCCGCAGTCCGCTTTTAGTTAACGCGCACGCTGCGAATTTTTATCGTTCGACAACGCACAGGAGAAATCTCCCACCGGCACTACTTTGCAGGTCAAGATCCAGTGCCTATATATATACGGGGTGGCCAGTGAACGGTTGGGCAGCGTGAGCAGTCGGTTTTTTCAATCAAGAAACTCGCTAACAGACACTGCCTGTGTCGGTGTTGCGAGGCGAGAGAGGGGGGAGCGTAGGAGACGAGAGAGGGGGGAGGGGACGCGCATGCTCATTAGGGGGGTGTATACGCCGTGGGAGGGATGCCTGGAGGAGGGAGAGGGGGGGAGGGGACGTGCATGCGCACTGGGGGGTGTGGTTGCCGCGGGGAGGGATGCCTAGAGGAGAGAGATGGGGGGAGGCGACGCGCATGCGCAGTGAGGGTGTGGACGCCGCGGGGAGGGATGCCTAGAGGAGAGAGAGGGGGGAACCGTAGGAGAGGAGAGAGAGGGGCAGGGGACGCGCATGCACAATGGGGGTGTAAACCCCGCGGGAGGGATGCCTAGAGTAGAGAGGGGGGAGCGTGGGAGAGAGAGGGGGAAGGGACGCGCATGCGCAAGGGGTGTGTAAACGCCGCGGGCGGTAGGGATACCTAGAGGAGAGAGAGGGGGGAGCGTAGGAGAGGAGGTGAGAGGGGAGGGTTTGCGCATGCGCAGTAAGGGTGGTCAGGACGCACACCACCACCACCACCACCACCGGACGGATGGACGCCGGACGGACACCGGACGGGCGGACACCGGACGGACGTGAGCATAAGACATTATAGGCTTTCGCCTTAAAAATTGGCGGAATCTCCAAGTCAAGTCGTTCACAAACATGACTTGCGATCCTGCTTTAATGACATTTCTTCAATACCGAAATTAAAAAAAAAAAAACAAGTGCTAGAAAATCCGAATCTATAGCACAGTTTTAAATTCATTGCCTGACAAAGCCTGACTCACGAACTTAAAAGCCACGAAACACCTGAGCGGTCCTGCATCAAAACAGCAAAAAGAAGCGAAGAACATACGTCAAAACATATCTAGCCTCCAATCATCGAATAATCCAATGAAGTGCAAGCGTTCAACAAAAGACAGCATTAGCACAAAGACTGGTGGTGTTTGACCTGCAAGAAGTTTCGGAGCAACACAGCATCGGGTTCTGTTTGGATTCAATGCGTGGAGTGCAAGGACTGGGCTCATCAAGACTGCGTAAGGGCCCACGGAGTGAACTTCAAGTTTTTCGACTGCAAAAAGTGAAGGGACGAATTTTTTTCACACTGTTTCGTTTTGCCCCACGCAGCGTCTCGTTTTGCATTTATTTTTAAAGTAAACCTTTGAATGTTGGCAACATGGTCATATTTATGTAACACATACCTTGTACCCAAAGGAAAGTTTCTGCATTGATGTTTAATGGTAACGAGTGAAATAAGAATAAATATTCACTATTTTCAAATTTTTGTCGCATTTTGCCCCACCTTACCCTAAGTGTACTTAAGTCCCGCGCTTAACTCATTCCTCAGCCTTGTGTAAAAGCAGAGTTCTAGTGCAGACAAACGCGTGAACAGGGTCTACCAAATACCAGTGTACTGCGGTAAAACCTATTATGGGAAGAGCGGCAGATGCAATAACATCAGGTTAAACGAGCATCAACGCACACTAACTGACGCCGCACTCATGGCAGACCACTATACCATGAGTGCGGCTGCTCCCCCCCATTTCGATGACACCGTGATTCTAACACATCACAGACAGCAGGTAGCCAGAGAAATTGTCGATGCTTCCCATATGAGAAGGAAAAGGGAGTCATGCGTCAGCAGGCCATCGATCAATTTGAGTGACATTGAATTGGATTATCTGACTTACACTTGCAAGAGATCATGTATGGAAAAAAAAACGCGCTGTGACCCGTCCTTTTTGTATTTTAGTTTTCTGTCGTTTTTCGGCCACATCGTTGTGATAACTGCAGGTATTTATTGTCTCCTTTCCAATAAAAAATTTCAGTTGAAGGTCAGCGCTAGTGTCGTTTAAAAAAAAGTGGCTACTTGGGCTGGTTGGCATTGCATTCTAAAAGGAATATACTTTTTTTGTGCGCAGAACGTTTCAGAAAAGTAGTCAGATAGGACAGAGCTCTGTGTCCCATCTGACTTCTTTTCTGAAACGTTCTGCGCACAAAGAAAGTATATTCCATTTTGAGAATGTAGTCTTGTTTGCCTCTTCCCTTTCATCCGTCGTTCCCGTGGGCGCTGCACTTTACGCATGATGAAGACCCCAAAGATTTCCTGCAGTGAAACCGTGACTGATAGAAGAACGTTCAATCTAAAAGTCATTGTGCCTACGTTACTGTTCGATATGTTGAGAGAAGCAATTTCAAGAAGCCGTGTATTGTAGCACTTTACTTCGGGGTGTACACCATTCGGCATGTGATAATCAGTTAGCTTAGCATGATGTTAGTGTCTCACCTTCTCAAGGAAGATGGCAAGTTGTGTCATAGCCCTGCTTGAGGGGAATAGCCTCCAATTTAAAGGCAGCAATATTAAACAATAGGTCTGCATTATTTAGCAAAAAGGTGAAAAAGTAGTTAAACAGTCAGATCATCGCACTGCAGCATTGTACTCCCTATCACGTACAGGCAAATGGAATTGCAGAAAGAGGACACGTGACCTTTAGCAGTTCGTGTCTAAGTGGCCAAGCTTTAAAGGTGGTTGGAATTGTCGTCTAGAAGTGACCATGGCCCATTGCAACAGGATGCATGAAAGTAGCTTTGGGTGGAGCCGATATTCTGCTCCTGTCGTGAAGTTTCAAAGCTGAATGCCTGAAGAAGTGCTTGAAATTGCGAATAGGGTACTAACTATTACTGAGGGTTTCAAAACAGCTGAAATTTGCTGTCAAGCATTCTTGATACCACCCCACTAGGGGTGATGCAGAGAAGGGCTGAAGAAAGAGATGCCAGGGAGGGTCTCCTAAAGAAGGGGTAGAGGGAAATAAACAGTGATGGCCACTTTGATGGCCTCGTTACTTGTAGCTTTTGTACATGACAGCATTGTAACTGCAACTGTTGTCTTGGCAGTGGTGGCTGTATGAACAAATAAATCAATTACATGATGTTTCTGCATTCCATTGCTGTCATGTGGATGTATGCCTGTATAAAATTGAAGCCATGCATCGTTTCATAGTAAGCAGCGGAAAACCACAATAGGTGCAGATACTTTTTCCAGCCTTGCATTGTGTAAATGTTTGTTTTTCAGGTTTTATGTTGTAGCTGAACTGAGTGGGAAGTACGTCGCACCACTAGAGCAAGGCTGCCTTAATTTTTTCCTTGCTTTGCATTGTATCAATGTTTGTTTTTGAGGTTTTACGTACTTGCTGAATTGAGTGGGAAGTATGCCACACCACTAGTGCAAAGCTGCCTTAATTTTTTTTCTTGCCTTGCATTGTCTTAATGTTTCTTTTTGAGGTTTTATGTACTAACAGTACTGAGTGGAGGTATGTATCCTTAATCTAACTGATGTGGAATGACCAATTCATATGTACAAATAAACAAACTTGTTTTATTTATAGTTTTATCTTTATTGTGTGGTTCATATAGTGGGAAGTTATTTGCCGCAAGGACTGCAATTTTTGTTACAAAGTGCTAGAATATTTAAATCTGTTAACATGCTATATGAATGGCTGAGACATCAAGAAATATGATGAATTGCATGGGCATACATAAATTTCACCCTGACGCTAAGTCATGTACAAAGCACGAGCCGGCTGAAAGCTATTTTACTTATCCGGAGAACCTCGCATGTATTCTAAACTGTGTTACCATCGAGCCCGATACAGCCGCATAACGCACTCTTTTATGCTAGAATTTAGGAAGATTTATCGGTGGCACATATACAACATTTGTAGGAATTTGCTTGTTGAAGCACAAATTATGTAAATGTACTATCGGCCAAAGAATATTACGGACCACGCGAGCGCGTGCCAAACTGCCTCTCCACGCCACCTAGTGGTGCGCCATCTATCGTCGACCACAGTGATAGGCCGGAAACGGGTCTTGTTGTTATTCACTGGCCTTGCCATTTTCTACTGCCGCGTAGCGCATAGTCAGTTCGCAGTTTTCGCGCGAAGCGCTTATCTGCCGTATGACCGTCACACTTCTATTTTGATAGCAGGATCAAAGCTACCACGGCGGGCCTCGAACGGCGTTCCGTTGGCTACGTATCATTTTGTGATAAAGATAGCGGCTGATAACAGTTATGCTCATAGAATGCCCTCGAGACAGAAGCACGAAGACGCAGTTGCCAGAAAGCGCGCCGCGTTAGAAAGTGAAAGGTGAAAATGATTTGTACCCAGTCAGAAAACAGACAGGCCATAGATTAAGGGAGGGATGCGTCTTTGGCGCTGAAGTGCTGTTGATCGCCGCTGACGTAGCGGAAGTGTCACGAAGAGGCTTTTTGCCACGCGCTCGCGAGGTCCGTAATATTCTTTGGCCGATAGTACTTGAACATGTGGGCAACTAAGCTAATTACGAATGTAGTTGAAAGACTGGTAATCATCTGATATATTTATTTAATTTACTTTGGGGTATACCTTAATGTCGTGATATATACTAATTACAATTAGTTATTTCATGAAAAAAGCATACATTAACTAATTGAGCTAAAAAGCTTGAGGTCTTTCTAGGCCCTTCAATTTCAAAAGAATGTGATACATGCCAACTAAGCTCATTACAAATGTAATCAAAATACTTTGGTAGATGTACTTATCTAATATACTTCAAAGGATATATATACTTTAATGTCATGATATATATTATAATTAAAATTCGTTATTTTATGAAAAAGTATACAGCAATCTTATTGACCTAAGAAACTTAATTGTGGTCTTTTAGGCCCCTCCATTTCAAAGGAATGTTCCTATATATTCGGTCTAATAAATCCTATAAAAGTCCTGTATTCACTCTTGGGTCCCATATGCAACCATGGAGATCCTATATTGTGCTTGATGGGACCTACATTAACCCCACAAGTCCTACATAAGCCCTATATGTCACTATATAGGTCCCATGTAGGTCCTGTACGGGTCCTGTGTAGTTCCTGCATACCACCCTGTAGGTCCTGTTTAGGTCCTATGTAGATCCTATATACCACCATGTAGGTCGTGTGTAGGTCCCATGTGAATCCTACATACCGCCACATAGGACCTGTACAATTCCTATATTCAGTCTTATGGGTCCTGTATGAAACCATACGGATCCTGTATGGAACCATACCGGATCCTGTATGAAACCATATAGGTTTTTTCAGTAGGGTCCTACGGAGTCAAACTGCACCGGTTAGTAAGAACAAACGCAAGTTAACATAAAATGCGCAGGGTGAGCGTTAGAGCACTTGTCGTAATGCATTTTATACAATCATGCATGTGTTTCAGGCCGTGGGCAAATGACTGGACTCTACAATTCAAATAATGAATTCGCTCAGCTTCGAACAAGCGTAGAATTATTTCTAGGTTGGGACCGCGCATTTCATTTTTTGCCTGTTTCACACTGTGCGGGGTTGCAGCAAACATTCTTGGCAGTTAGCGCTGCACAGTTTTTTCGTTCCGTCTATGCCTCCGTCCGCCGTAATCTACTCGTTTTGCCATGCATTGTAGACTGTATATATCAAACTACTACGCTTACTGCGCGATACTATCTTGCAGCCGCTAACGAATATCGTTCCAGAATTAATGACAGGAGAAGAGAAGAAAACGAATCTGATCAGCACATTCCTCAGCGAATGCTTGATCAAAGGAAGTAATTAACGACTCCCACTGAAAACGACTCGATTACTTTGGCGCGAGACTCATGGCGCGATCTCGCAGAGGTTGCTTAGTGATGGCCTGTAATATATATTTATCGTCTGCGGCGGGGCGCTATCGCGAGCGTGCACACAGCGAATAATTTCTCCATCTTGAACCTTTGAGATAGCGTATATCGGTGAAAGGGAAAGTCCGCTGAAAGAAACGACCGGGAAAGGGACGCAGATTCTGCGAAATACCAGTGATTCTTCTTCCTTGCCATTCGCTGGCAGTGGCGGCCTTTCTGCAATTCCATCTGGATGCCATTGTAGGAAAAGGGAAGAGAGGGAGAGGCTTGAATGAAGACTGAATCAGACGAGTAGTCGGGGCATTCATTGCTCCAGACACATGCGCCTCGTTTTTCTGTATTTCATTCTCATTGGTGATCGCAACTATACGTACAGATTTTTCGAGAGCCATGGTTAGGGCGCCGGAGGGCCTGCCGCCCATTTCGGAGTAATTTGCCACCGCCTGCTCTCAATTTCCGTTCCAGCTCCTAAGGCAGTACGCCAGCGGTGGCGGAGGAGCTCGTTCGAAGTGAACACATAATGCGAACCGTGCACCAAAGCCGTGAGCCCTTTACCGCAGCGCTCTCGAGAGCGTAGGCCCTCTTTGTGAGCTCGCGTGCTCATCGGACAATGCTGCGAAACGGGAAACGCTGGTGCCTCTCTACTCCCCTCCCCTCTCCATTGCCAGAACCGTTGTTTGCAACGTTCGCAATGGCCGGACTCTCATCGCTGGCGAGGACAGCGGCCGTCTCTCGCAGGATGAGCGCGCCTGATACGCAGGACTACTAAGATGGGACAGACAGAGCAAGGTCTTCTCTCCCGTTCTTCGCACGAACGATTCGGAGGACGACGACGTCACACATTTTATGAGGCAGGTGGAACGGAATCGAGCCGATAATGAGAGAGGCGGTCAGACGGTCAGACGAGCGGTGATTACGGCCGGTTTTCTGGTAATGACCCCCCACACGTCCCCGTTTACAGGTCATGGAGGAAATATACTGAATGAAGGAAAGTGCGAGGCTTACGAAATAATCGCTGTGAGCGGGAAAAGGGGTAGGCGTATTCTTGGAGGGAAATGGAGCGATCAGTTGATGAGGATAACCAGAGTGACGGCATGAAGACACCTGTCTGGGCTGCCACAGGCACGCTTACGGTAGAATAAAGGGGGCTGCGAAAGAAATTATGCATTACCAATTATGTTCCTACTACTAAAAAAAGAATTGGGGGGACCCTTAAGCTTCGCCTTTAAGAGTTGAACGCGATAGCGATATCCCGTCCCTAGTGCGTACTTCAATCACTTAGTGCATACTATGTAATGGGTAGTATGCCTTAAACCAGGAGAAATTATGCGCGGCAAATGTGGGAAATGTTTTCGAACTTGCTATGCACCCACTACGTGGTGTTAAGGGAATACGCGCAGTAAGGTGTGTGCCGTTTGTAATGGGTGGCTGGCTTTAAACTATGGAATCGTTATGATAGTCACATATTCTGACGCCCGATGGCAATGTACGCTTGTACCACGCAATATTCCTGGATATTACATGTTATATTGCGACGCCTATATAAAGGACGCTTGCGTTTGCGAAGCATGGAAGTTATTTTCACTGCATTTCCAAGCAGAGGAAGTTATTTTCACAGTATTTCCAACCAGACGCATGGCTGTGTGGTAGAACACCTGCTTGCCACGCAGACAACCCGGGTTCGATCCTCACTCGGACCCGAAAATTTTTATTATTTATTTTATTTGCATCTTTCTCGATTTTTCGGTCACGGACAAGATGATGATTTTTGCTCACAACCAACGACGCCGACACCGACGCCGACGCCGGAATTTCTGCGAAACGAGCTCTTTAACGCTATCGCGTTAAAGGTGTAAACGCCGGAGCTCCTGGGTCACCCGTGAAATTTCACAGCTGAAACGCCGTGTCCAAGCGCTTATATCGCTCCGTCGTTAACAGAGCGCCGGTTTCCTTACAACTGCTACGTGATGAATTACGCACAAAAATAAAGGTACCAAAGTTCCATTTCTTTAACGTCAAAATGCACAATTTTCTTGCGAGCAACCCAAGAAAGTTCAGGTTACATCTAACGAAAAAGAACGAGGCTATTAACAAAATGGAACTTTATGACAATGTCACCGACGACAGCAACTGTATAGCCAACGCATTTAAGGATTACTTCTCGTCTGTGTTTACTTGCGCCACCACTCAACCCTCATCACATCCGAAAACTAGTTTCGCTGTTCCTGACGTAGAAATCAACGAAAGCGGCCTTTTTTCTGCACTGCTCGAACTAGACACGAAAAAATCTAGTGGTCCGGATGGCATACCAAATATATTTCTACGCAGGTACGCTGAATGGTGCGCAAAGTATCTGTATATAATTTTCAATGAAAGCTTAGGGACAGCGGAAATACATCTGGAATGGAAAACGGCAAAGGTGGTGCCTATTTATAAGGCTGGTGACAAACTTAAAGTAAGCAATTACAGAACCAGTTTCCCTCCTGTGCAGTTGCAGCAAAGTTCTGGAGCATTTCATATTTAAGCACCTGTGCTCTTTCTTAGAGGAGAATGACTTTTTTTCAAGTAACCAACATGGTTTTCGGCGCGGCTTGTCCACGACGACACAGCTCCTCCACACCGTAAATGATCTAATGGTTGTACTATACAAGGGCGGGCAGGTTGACATGATTTTTCTTGATTTTGAGAGAAAGCCTTCGACCGCGTCTCACATGGACATTTAATGTTGAAGATTCGATGCCTTTTCAACAATCCTCAGATAGTACAGTGGCTCGACTGGTATCTTACGCAACGTAGTTTGTTCACATAGGCAACTCGGACTCTCATTTTTCATCTGTTCTTTCGGGCGTTCCCCAGGGTTCGGTGCTCGGCCCCTTACTCTTTTTAATTTATATTAATGACTTACAGATCAACTCACCAGTGCGTTGCCGTTTATTCGCAGATGACTGCGTTGCATATATGCCCATCCAGTCAGAGAAAGATCAACAATTACTAACTAGCTTCTTAGCAGCGGTTGACGACTGGTGCTCAGTGTGGCAGATGCGCCTGAACGTCTCCAAGTGTGTTCAGATGAGAGTCACACGCAAGAAGATGCCACTTGTTCACACCTACACCATCAATAGCGTTCCACTGGCTTCGGTAGACCAATTTAAATATTTGGAGTTGCATATCAGTTCTACGCTAAGCTGGAGTAGCCATGTGCAATACATAGTTTCCAAGGCTCTGAGAAAAAACTTTACATGCTAAGAAATCGAATGACTCATTGCAACTCTAAAACTAAACTTATGGCCTAGACGACATTAGTCAGGCCGTTATTACAATATGCTGACGTAGTCTGGGACCCGCACACCCAATGTGATATCGACTGCATTGAAAGCGTTCAAAAAAAAGCCCTCCGATTCATCTTCAACGCTTATGGCAGGCACGTGTCCATTACTAACCTCAGATATTTAAGTGAACTTCCCACGCTAGAATCACGCAGGAAACTGCACCGATTGCAAACGCTTCATAATATTGTAAACAGTAAAGTTAAAATCAACTTTACCAGTTATATGCAGTACTACATCACAAGGCCAACCCGGTGGAAGCACAGTAAGATGATTATAAGGCCTCGAGTTAAAACGAACGCATATAATTTTTTGGTTTTTTCCTCGAATCCTAGCACAGTGGAATGAACTCCCACGTGACATAGTCGGGTTATCATCGGTTGATGCTTTCACAACCGCCGTACAACCTTATCTGTGATATTCCATGCAGCGTTTTCTCAACCTTTCTTACTTACAGCTTGTAATAAACCGATTCTTTCGCTGCATGTTTCCGTGGGTGGAAGTTGTTCTTTCATTCACTTTCATTGCGTTGGTTTTGTTGTTACGAACTTTAGTTACGAACTCTTGTTGAATAATTCAGATACGGTGCTCAGTCACTAGTTGCTGTGTGTGTCTTTGAACTTCTATGTCCTACTTCAATACATTATTGAAAATACTGCCAGATTTGTCATCATGTTCGCGTCCGTAGTTCGCATTCGGCTTTATGTGTATTCATTCATTGTTGATTATGTATGCATTTGTATTTTTTCTTTTTTCTTTTTTCCTCTTGCTTTTTGTCGACTGGACTGATGTAATGTATACCTATTTACTTTGTACCCACTCCTACCATGGCTCCCAAAAGGCAACCGGCAGTATCTGATAAATAAAAAATAAAAAAAAATGTTGCAGATAGCCCCCCCAGAAATTGCTTAGCGATGGGTGTATTTCTAAATCGTGTGCTAAATGCTGCTCCACCACTGTGAGACCTGAAGAAGTGCGGAGCACGGGCAACCAGCTATTCCTGTTCCGTAGAGTTCCCACTACTCCGTTTACCAAACCGTCGAATGACGTCAATGTTTGAGGTAAGCATGTAGGCTTTCCCCGGCATGAGTAGAAACTTGTTATGGGGATTCACTCAGTCGGTGTGCGACAAGCGCGCTGCCTTTTGCTGCACTTTATCGACTTCCTGCTTTTTACTGTAGTTCAGATACGTGCCCTTTGCAGCGAGTTGCGTCATGATGTTTTCTCCTTCAGATGTAGCGAGCAATGCACCGGAGAAGCGCCGGTGGATGGAGCAATGAAGCGCTTGGGGGGGGGGGGGGGGGGGGCGGATGACACCCTCTCTTGCGGGTGCCTCATGTTTTGAAAGCGTTTTCAGCGATTTTAAGTAAATATCGCGATTACTTCTCGGTTATTTGTGTTAGTTATATTATCTTACACTTTGTTAATTTGTTTTGAGAATTTGTTAATTTGTTTTGAGCATTGCTAGCCTTGTTTTAGGCGTGTATTTCTATTTAGCAATAATTTTGAGCGTGCTCATGTGACATGAGACGATGGACGATTAGCGGGCTCCATAACTGCCACGCACTTAAAAAAGCATAGTACCTATAAACCGCTTTGCATGCTTTATCTCTGCTTCTTTGCGGTTTAAACCATGATTCATAGGGGTTACAAATGGTAGTTGTCGGGTAAGAGTAACAAATATCACTCCTTCTAAAGCTACAGACGGCCTCACCTTTGGCTCTATTTTTTCCTCGTATATAACTGTTCAAAGAGACTAGCTCTAGTTGGGGAAGTTATGGTATGCATGGCTCTCCAAAAGGGAATTAACATATCTCTTTAAAGAGAATAATATATGTGATAGTCACATACGTGGCAAAAAAGCGTTAAAGGATTCTTTTTTTTTCTGTTTTTCGTTGAGAGTAGAAGGTGTCTTATAGCATGTGGTTCCTAGATGAAACACCTTGCTATAGTGCAGTGACAAGAACAAGGAAGAGAAAACAGAGGGCGCGGGCTGTCTGAGAACGGAAGCGAGCAATAAAGCTCTCTGGAGCGTACACACCTTGCCCGCCACTCCCTCAGTGGCGTAGGCTGTCCAGCTGTCCTGCAGGGAAGCTCCAGGTCTTGCCTCAGGGCTACGCTACCTGGCGAGTAAAGGACGCTATGCGCGCGGGAGCTGCGAAACACAGAAGTGGTGGAATATATACAGGGTGTCCCAGCTACCTTTAGCCAAGGGTTAAAAAATACATTATTACAGGCAGACGAGGGAAATCAGTTGAATATGGCTCACAGACACCTTGCGCACTTGAAACAACGTTTTGTTTGGTAATTAACTGATTTGTTAATTAGGATTAATTTACTAAATTGTTAAATATTGATTTAGGCAATAAATGGGACTTCCAAAGTTCGAGAGCGTCTTCAGAAACCCCTATTGCATTATTTGCGATAAAGAAAGTCTTACGCGTACCATTTTTTCCATGCTGCAAAGAAAGCCCCCCGAAGTACAAAAAAGACCACGTGACTAGCGCGTTCGCGCGATGCGACCATGCTGCTCTCAGACGTGGTTTGAGCGAACGAAATCAGCAGCGGCCGCGATCCGCCGGCTCGGTTGCAGCGGCAGGCCGATAAGTTTACGGCGGTTTCTTGGCCCATTGCCAGCCATTTGGCGCGTGTGACTGTGCAAGTTCTTGCGAGCGCGGGCGAAGAAACCACCGTCAACACCCTGTATAACAGGCTGTTCAAACGCCATAATGGTCAAGCAAAGATGAAAGGTGGAGGAGGTTGCCCGATGCTCTAGCTTGTCAGTATTATTTTTCTTGTGTGTTACGGCACTGAACCTTACCAAAACATGTTTCACCGATTAGACCAAAGTAATACTCCTCTAAAGAAACACATTGGTTATAGAAAACAACGTAACGAATATTAGAGTTCTGACCCCTGTACTTCCGCACTCCGGTGGACGCGGTCACCCAGAACTCGTAGCGTTGACCTGTGCACAAGCTGCGGGCCTCGTTCCAAACGAGGACGATGGCACAGACACCACTCGCGCCGGCACACCGCCTGAGGCTTGCTGTGTATATATTGAGACGTTGGGCACACTCTTACGACGCTCTTAGTTAAAGCGGTAAGGATGAAAGATATTTTACTCATTATGCCCGAGTTTATCGTCCACAAAGCGAGGCAGCTTCGCATTTGGGGTGTCAAGCCTGATGGAAATGTGGAGCTGGGCAGCCTTGTTTGTTTTTATCTCTTGTTTTCTTTTTCTTTCCTCCTCCTTTTCTTTCTTTTTCTGGTTTTCCTCTTTTTTCTGTCTTTTCCCTTGCCTTTATTTCTCGTTATGTCTTCCTCTCTCTATATCTATTTCTTTATCTTTCTATTGTCTTCCTTGTTTTCACTTTCTCTCCCTACTTCGCTCTTGCTTCCTCTTTTTTTGTTTTTCTATTTTTATACATGGTTCTTGCTGCAATAAGCCAAGCTAACTAGTTGTTTTTTGATGATGATAATAGGTGATCATCATAAAGGCGCTGGAAGAGCAAGAGGAAGAGGAGTTCTCCTTGGCGCGAGCGCGCGCTCAATATGCTACGCGTAGAACGTTACACCAAGCGACGACGACCGCAGGTGACAGCACACGACAGCCCCGCCCCCTAAAGTGCTACGCACTGCAAAGTCACAAACAATGTGTATGAGGTGGCGCCTAGAAACTAAGTTCGCCTAATTCGCTCCTGTCCTCTCCTCTTTCACCTTTGTGGATATGGGAGAGTGTGCAAAGCTCGTACATACATGCGCTTAGCTAGGCAGTTGCTGCCTTGAAGAAGACATGACCCCTCGACAAAACGTTGGCTCCAGCACCCCGCCCTGTTGAAGAATATTCATCCCTCCAATCGTCCATTTTATTCATGAGCTTCTTCCCTGCAACAGGGGTAGTTACTCAACATTTACTACGCTAACGCTAAAGGTCTGCGTGCTATATATCGTAGGGATTCTAAAAGACAAAAGC
>JALIZH010001231.1:0-24167 GCA_030522465.1 Rhipicephalus appendiculatus
GTCTGTTTTATTGTAGATAGCACATTATATTCAAGGTAGAGAGCAAGGAGTAACGAAAAGGTGGCAGAAGGCACCCTGGTGACTCAACCGGTCATTTATTCGAAAAATGACTGCAACTTCGTTGAAAAATATCGACAAGGTCAGGGAATCAAAACCGGGACCGACCCTTTTCGAAGGCTGTCGCTTCCACCAAATGAGCTAACTGGGAAGCTAGCGATTGACAGAGGGAGGGTGCATTAATAAACAACTCGAAGAACATCGACACAGAATGCCTCTAGGTTAGTTCAGTTGGCAGAGCCGCCGTCCAAGCAGGGCGTTGGTCACAAGTTTGATCCCCAGAAGAGGACCAATTTTTTTATCAACAAAGAAGCCTTCCTTTTTGAAAAAAAAAATAAAAACGTGGGAATATTCTTGTAGTTTAGTAGTAGTTTACTACAAACGCGTTGACGTCAATTTTTCCTTTCCTAATCCTTACTTCAATTTGCGGCTTTCCACTCAACTAATGCATAGTTCAAATGGCGTGTAAAGGGCATGATCACCTCTCAAAGCAGGACACTCATAGTCACGTCCAAGGTTAGTGATGCCTAGACACGCAGCACGACTAATGGACATTTATATGAATTCATGTTTCCGTCTACTAGCATCTTTGGGCATAAGCTGGCTGAGTTCTTGTGTAGCTGAACTACAGGAAAAACAACAGAAAACAGTTTTGTAGATAAACCTTAAAAAAAAAAAACGCTTTCTAGTTATGTAGCTATTAGTCGCCTCATATTGCCCTAGACTTCTTAGCCGCTAGTGTCACGTGTAAACTGTCTGCAACCTGTACGAAACAACAGTTAAGTACTAAGGAAATCAGCATTTTCAGAAATGAAAAGAATTTGTGAAACCTGTGGATGTGCAGGGTGTTTGCGAAAATGTGTTGAAAATAGTTGTAAAATACAGCAAACCAGACAGTTTCGCACATTTCGCGGAATCGAAATTACAGCGGTAGGCACTTCTAAATGCTTGGACCCAGACAGGGTCTGCAGTATTGTAAAAATAAATAAATAAATAAATAAATAAATAAATAAATGGCGCGCAAAGTTCATCCAGAGTGAACCGAAATATGCATTATTTTTGCGCAAGGACGTCATTGTTGCATGGAAGTTCTTTACACAGGAAATCCATATCCGTTTAGAGATTTGAAAAACGGCCAAGCTGCTGACTTAAACAAATTGATGAAGTCGGGCCAATTTCAAACAGGGAAATGAAATGTAATGGCCTAAGACAGCAGTTGCTGCGACCTACCATGACTCCCAGAGTTACACATGTTCCTCCTATTGCCGGGAGAGGATGAATTAGCGTCGTTGAGACAAGAACCTCAATTATGAAACTGTCCCACTGAAACGTTCCGTCTGCCATTCAGATAATTCCATGCTTCTGTAATAATCTGATGGAAATAAGCGGGAAATACAAGTTGTACCATGCAGGGCTGGGCAGTATCGAAGATACATGTATCTTAGATGCTATCTTAGATACTCTTTGGGTATCTTGTATCTGTATCGCGATATGTCTCGAAAAACCAGTATCTGTATCTGTATTTCCAATACATTCAATAATGTATCGTGTATCTTAAGATACAAGATACTGCTATAGAAGCGCCACCCTGCGAAACAACAAACGTCAGCTGAACTGCTTCTCATGCTGATACTGCTGCCACTGAACCACCTGAGTAAAGCTAACGACAGTGGTATTCCTTTGCCTTTTGCCAGAGTGCTCCAGTGAGCATAGGAAATAAGGTCTGTACGCGTCTCTACTGCTGGAGCAGCAGAGCCACGTGATGGCGTTCGAGCCATCTTGACAAAAACAAGCGCGCGAACGTCTACGTGCAGCCGACCTTTTGTTTCTCCATATTTTCTTTCTTTTCACCTGTGTCCATGCCATGAACCTTGTTTGTAGCCACGGTACTGTGCTGCGTACTACAATGCGTGCAGCGTCTTTCGCTCGAATTCGGTTGCGGCTGTAGTGTCGTTATCGAAGTTTGTCTTGCGTGGTGCGTCGTTTGAAACTCTCAAAAATGCGAGAATGCGGTTGCTTTTCGTCTCGCTGCTTTCACAGAGATTTGACAGATCTCGTCGATGTAAGCTTGACTTGCACACTATGACAATGACTTATATGCCAATTAGATTCTAACAACCGTCGCTCCACCGGTGTCGACGCTGTATGCAATAGAAGAAGCATTTACGTAACAGATATTTTTGGAATACTGTATCTTTGTTCTTCGTGCTATATTATGCAAAACGTTCTCTTTTTTAATGATAGCTTGATTGATAGCAAAAGTGCCCTCTTTGCTGTCCTCCATTCGCATTCCAAACATTACCTAGGCCTCTGTGTAGTTTCTTTTTTCCGTTTGTTAACTGTAATAAATATTTATTAACTTCCTCCTCCATCCATCTTTTATTTATTCTTATTTTTAATTGTCTGCGTCATTGCTACTATTTACATATCTACATTCCATCTGAGTTTACTGTTCAGGCGATGTTAGGGCAAAGGTAAAATAATCTGAGCAGGCCTAGTGCATACATGAATAAAATTCTGCTTATGATTTCATAAAACAGCGAAATTGAGTTTACGTTGTAGCAATGGCAATTATAACAAAAAATAACAGAAAACAAAGAAGGCTGCCCTGCTCCGCAGTTCACACTCCCTTCAGGCCTGGCACCAATAGGGCGAAGCTGCCTTATTTTTTTTTTAACACGACAGCGTCTTATGCCGGGGTCCACCAACATTTCAGTGACGTATTTGCGTCACGGAAATGACGCTGAGAAAATGTACACGATCAGATGTTAAAGGAAAAAGTTCTCTCCACGGAGTCGAAACCGCGACCTCTCGGTTCGCAACAACTGATGCCGGGCACGCTATCCGCTGCGCCATGGTAATTTTTATTTTCTGTATTGCACCGCGCCACGGTCACACACTCCAGAGTCTTTACAAACGGGCCTTTTATATCTCTCACTTTCCTTTCACAGTGCTTTTGGTCGGCGGGGTTGTGGCGCTTTCTGGTAGTGGTAAAGGGAAGCAGTGCATCATGACTACGGCCTCCGCAATCAGATGCTGCAATGCGTCGTTGCTGCGCGTCCATCGCAATTTTGTCAACGTCTGAACACACCGCGAGGTGGCGACCTTAGCCCAAGCGACGGCGTGGCTCATAGCATCTATCCATACTAAAAATCCATACCAAAAGCATCCATCCATACCAAAAGTTCTGCGACGCGCGCCTGCCTCGCCTCGCTGTAATATCGCGCTCCCACTTACGCTCGCCGAGAAAGACACAAAAAAAATTATTAAAAGAATCAGTCAGTCACGTCAGGCATTGCCCGACGCCCCTAGCCGTCTGCAGGAATCCCTCGAGACACGGCAGCTTCAAGAATTGACTGATGATTTGTTGCTGGACGTTGGCGTCTTGGCTACGGAGCAGAGCCTCCCAGGGTTCTAGAGTGGGTGAACGATCGTATTGACTCGGACATGTCCACGCCATGTGGGCCAAATTTGCTGCTTAATTGCAACATTTTCACTGTGGCCGGAAAACTTCTGGGTGCCACTTGCTTTAGAGTACGGGGTTTGGAAAGATCCCTGTCTGGAGAAAAATCGTGGCTGGGCTACCGGGCACACACGACGTGCGTTACGTTTGCCTTTAGTCCAGCCGTGGCGTTCAATAACTCTTTAACGTGCAGCGGCATTTCGACCTTCTCCTGCGTTCATTCAGCGGCGTTCTTGGGGCTGTCACGCAGCTTTTTCTGTTTACGCTCTCACCGTTAGCTACTACAGCTACCACAAGGGTTTGTTTAAACATTGATCATGGACGTTAGTCGAAGGGATAAAGATGTACCACCAAGCGTCAACGCGGATGCATCCACGTTGAACGGTGCTATAGCTGCCAAAGAGCACTACACATTGTGCAAACTCTCTCACATCAATGTACAGTAAGCATTAAACTACTTCTGGAAGGACACGTTTTACTTTCCTGTTATAACGAATCCTATGATGAATTGATCAGCCACGTTTATTTTTTTTCTTTACTGAACGGAAAAAGTGGTTAGTATTTAATGGGAAGGATATTGGTCCAAGAGCTGAGCCTTGGGGTGCAGCTGTAGTTATTTCGTAAAACTCAGTCTGGGTATAGGCTATTTCTGCCTGTTCCCGTTGTAATGGGTAACTTTTGAAGAAATGGACGCACGTCCCACGAAAGCCGTAACGTTATAATTTATTCACTAATATGCTAGGGACACCAGTATCAAACGGATTTTTATATAGAGAAATATACGTGTAACATTTTTATGGTTAATAAAGTAATAATGGATAAGCTAAGATAAGTAAAAAACAGCTCTGTCAATTGGCCGATACGATTTCTAATCTCATGTTGGCAGGGCATTATACATGAGCGTATGTACCAAGGGTGCGATACCCAGTGTTTTCCTTCAACACAGAAATCACGTAAATATATCATGAAATTTTATGCTACATCTGTCCTTCACTTGTGCTGCGAAGAGCGTCGTCCCTGTCTCTGTCTCACGAAGACGCACTGTAGGCTCTCTCTGGTGCGAACCGCGTATACGCTACGCTTTCGCGCCTTGCACTACGGCATTTCAAAGGAGGTTAGTGCTAAACAGGGTTTCGTGACGTTTGAGCATTCTGTCCCAATTTCATCATGTTCTATACCTGACTTGACGTTTACAACACTGGCGACGAAAATATGGGCGGGAGCCTATAAACATTTTATGGACTGATCAAATGATCTTCCTCTACTTCGTTTGCGGCGATGCTATTCAAATTGAATAGAATTGCCTCTGTTCTATATTCCAGTGAGTCGATGAGTGTGTAGAAGTATTGAGTATTTTTGTTAAAGAGAGCAGGGATAGCTAAAGTAGGTTCTTGCTTTTGTCGCCTATTAGTATGCTTCGCCTTGCTGATCATGTGGTAGCTTGCGGCGATCGTGGCAGCTTGCAACAGGGTGACGAAGAAAGCAGTCGACTCGAACACTGTGGGAAGCCCAGCCTTCAAGCTTGCCCCGCCACTCGAACGCTCCTGGAAGATGGTCATGGTTCCACAGTATTTTGACCTAAGAAAACTGCCCCCACCTGCGAAGGCTGTCACCTGTTCCGAATAATGTTTATTTCGCTCTCTCCCTCACTCTCGGCAAAGAAGCATTCACAGAGAGTTGTACACGGGGACGAATGGTACATCATTACACTACACCTGAATGTATTTATTATACGCATATCAATCCATCTAGCCAGTAGCCACTGGTAAATTGACCGGCACGCTGCCATCATGAATCCCGCTCAGAATTAGACACCGTTCGGCTATCAGCGGCGAGTTTTCGCTGATTTGGGATGTCGCGTGAGAAGCCGGCGATCTTGAGCACATTACAAATTTTTACCAATTGCGAAATACCGATGGACAAAAATTTGCAGTACTGAAATTAATTTATTCGCTAACGTTATAGGCAGTCCTGCATAAGTCGCTATTACACAATGGGTCATTTTCGCTGCATCTGTTGCTTCGCGTTAGGAGCAGGCGCTGTGGGCATGACCCACAAAATTCGACCAATCATAAGCAGCTAGCGATCGATGCGGAAGCGAAGCGGGGTAGGTTAATGTTATAATCGCCCACATATATCGAAATAAAATTTAAACTTACACCATTTGCATACGCTTATTTACTTGGATGGGCAGGAGAGGGAGCAGCAAGGAGATATTTGCCCACTTTTCCCTTTCCCCCTCTGTCAAAAGGAGGAGGGCAAAAAACGACACCTAGTATGTATATTCGTAGTCATCCATTTTCTTATACAGCGCGCTCAATGTGGTTACCATTAAAATGACTCGAATGAACTTGCTCCTCTTCCCCGCCAAGGCCTTAAATTAGATAACTCTTAGAGTAAAAAACAATTCTTTACAATATGAGAACTGAACATATTAGATGTATAGTACAAGCTTCGTTCTCTTTTAATTTACAACGCCGAACTCGGACTATAATGTTTGCAGATGGAATGCCCAGATTGAAAACAGGCTAAATATGGTGCGCACCGGATAAGCATATTGGAATTTTGTTGCGGAGCTGTTATACGCTGGCTTCTGGCCAAATAGTGCGTGCGTTTAGAGGGCGTGTACAAAAAAGTATATTCGACAAAATTGAATCTGAGTACAAGGGGAGAGTGCTGGGTGAGGTGCGAAGGGCGCTGACGAGAGAGGGGCCAGGTGCCACGTAGGCCTGCCATGCAACTGGACGCGTGTTTGTCGCGTACCTCTACTGTCGCAGTGAATCACACGTGCGTCTGCGGGGGTCATTCTCAATCCGACATTGTCACCTTCATTTAGCGGCAGTAGTACGCCCGAGGAACAAGGAGCTTACGAGGAGAGACGCCGAGAGCAGCGAGAAAGAACGCGCCTGAGACACCGAGTGCAATCGACGACGGCGACAACGCTGCCGGTCGTTTCGCCGGGGCAAAGCGAGGTTTCAGTTAGGGCCAAACAACGAAACGTTCCTTTCCTTCGACCGCGTCCTCGCCTTACGTGAGGCCTCCTTACAGCCAAGTACCGACGGAGGAAGCAAGCGTACTCTACAAGCTCCCTTCACTCGTCCTCGCGGGAGGAATGGTTGCCGCGCTCCTGCGTTCGAGAATATCGAATATAAGCTTTGCTCACAAGCGTTTATTCTGTAAAAAAAAGTTGGGTGACCACATCACTTCCAAATTGAAGTGTTAATATAGAGACGCGTGTACGCTTTCTTCCAACTGCGATTACTAAATGTGAAAAGCCACCGTAGTCGAGCGCAAAACGTGGTGCTGTCTAGCAACACTGAAACGCCCGCCTCTTTAAACGCTGTAGTCAGCCTCATGGTCAGCCTAAACGCGCTTCACGAGTCAGACATGCCTGCGCACCGTGCACGCACGCTCGCGTCTCGCCGCAGAGGTGGGGCGGGAGGGTTGCCTCGGAAACAAGCATCACGTGGGCTAGCTGTGAGGTGAAGCGCTCGTTCAAGGCCAGGAGCGGACCTAAGGGCGCACGAAGGTAGCCCCGAAGCAACCTTAAGCTGACGAAGCGCCAAGGAACCCTTCACCGAGGGCTCCTCAGTGAGGAAGCTTTCAGAGTGACATAAGGCGGCCTCACCAAAATGAAGGCTTCCTTACTGAGGAAAGGAACGTTTCGTTGTTTGGCCCCTAGTCTTTCTTCGGAATAAGGGAAGGAGGGGGGACTTAAAACGATGGCACGATGCTTCTTGTCCCTGATGGCGATGGGATCCCGTGCAGCGATATCGCCGTGCCGTACCACACAGCTACGTTGGTCGCACAACTTCACAGAGTAGAATGGCTCTGAATTTTCTGTTTATAATGTTCATTGACAAGATCGCAAGCAGTGATAACAAGGCTAAATTTACAATCCATGCAGATAACACCAGGTTATACTTTCGTTGGAATCATAATAGGGATATTGTAAGAAGAGCTAATGAGACCCTAATTTCTGCAATGTGTCTTCATCCAAAGAACTTAAAATTATCATACCGAAACTCGGGAAAGAAGTGGAAATTTAAGGGCTGGATTTACTTTGTTAGACACAATATTAATCAGAACTTACAGACATTGATGCCATAGAAAGTACAGAAGATGCTAATAGTAGTAATTGTAATGTAAATATGAAGAAAGAAAAAGACGACGAAAAGACAACTTGCCGCTGGCAGGGACCGAACCTGCGACCTCCGATAACGCGTCCGTTGCTCTACCAACTGAGCTACAGCGACGGTCATCCCCCCGTACATTTTATGGGGTATATATAGATTTTAGTCATTTTGGAGATACATATCGACAAGTTCAGAAACGACCTGTATATGAGATATTGAAACGTTTCCTTTTTTTTTTTTCAAATGGCAACGCTTGCCGACAACTTGCTACCGCTGTACCATCTTCCCTGCCCCGGCCCTTGCGGGGCTAAATTGCGTGAATGCGGCCCGCTGATGGAAGTGAGTTTGAGACCCCTGCTTTAAAGACTCACCGATAAGCGCGTCATAAAAGTATTAATTGGGTCCTAGCGAGGGACCTTTTAAGAAACATTAATATGTAAAAATCTAAGTACGCGCAAAGAAACAATGACGCAAGTAGCAGCAAGGAAACCAGACGAGCGCTAACTTCAATCTCGCTTGTACGCGTTCCTGGTTCTAAATGAAACTGGCCGAAATAGCCGGGTCTCAAACCAAGACCTGATGCCGTTGTGCAGACCGCATAGACAGTGCAACAAACAGGTGGGTTTTACGCTCGTGTACATCCAAATATTATCGGGGGTTTTACATCACAAAACCACGATATGATTATGAGGGACACCATTGTGGAGGACTCCGGAAATTACGATCATCTGGTGTTCTTTAGCGTGCTCTGTCATCGCACATATAGCATTTCGCCTCCATCGAAATGCGACCGCCGCCGCCGGGATCGAACACGCAACTTTCAGGTCGTAACCCGAGCACTGTAACCGCTAAAATACCGCGGCGGATGGTCGTATATATGAATATAATTGGTTTTATTACGCTTTCACGAACAGTTAGCAAAGAGGCGAAGACGAGCTGTATACCATGTACATAATGAAAAGATTATTTCGGTCTTATTTTATTATGTGCGCTAGAAACGTAAAAAGCGTTGTTTAAATTAAGGCGTCTTATTTAAAATTCTTAATTCCGGAAGGTAATTGTGCAATTTCGCGCTTGTCATCAATTTCGGCCTTTATTTCTGCTCCTCCTCGAGCTCTAAAAAAATATTTTCACTGGCAGTGAATATGGCACGGCCTGTTGCCTTCACGCTCTAGCGCAAAATAATTCATTTGTAAAGTAACGCCAACAAATATAAGGGACCTCATGTCTGTTTCTGCATATGGTCAAACCATCACAATCTCGTAGGCTGGTATTTCCTTGAAATTAGCGTTTTAGATGAAGAAAACGGCAGCGACGAAAGGACGTCCTTACTTTCTCAAAGATACTGGAGGGGGCCGACGACTGCACAATCGGATGGAATATATTGAAAAGGACGAGAGGAAGGGCCGCACGCCCTTTCGATATTTCAAACACAGCAAAGTGAGTTGTGTACACGCATTCGTTGAAAAAGAACTGCTGATTCACTTTCGAGCATCCAGCCGACCGCCTGCCGTACGTCTTGCTCTTATCAGTCAGCGATCACGGTTCGCTCTCGGTGGCGATAGTCGATAATTTTTTTATGTATGTATTGTCGTTTTGTCTGCCGCGCGACCTGCGTCACGGCGCCAGTTTTGAATGTTGAAGATTTGTACGCCACGTGGTGTGAAAAACGGTGAACTAAAAGCGATGTCCCCAATTCCTGGGTATGAATATACATTAAGGAAGGAAAACATAACTTTCGAGATTCAAACAGATATTTCATTAAAATAAGCAAATTTAGACGCAGTTAAGACATTTTCAAGCAAACACTTCTGTACATAGATATTTGAGGCGTCATTATATAGATCTATAATCACAAATTTCCAAATGTATCGAAGTATCTTAAGATACATTTGGGAAGTATCGTATCGGATACATTCATTCCGGAAGTACAGACACAAGATACAGTATCTTGTATCGTATCGCGATACAATTTCAAAGTATCTTTGCCCAGCCCTGGTACCATGTAATGTTATTCTTAACTTCAAAAATGAAAGGTGCGTCAGAAGCAAATTGAACCGTACGCATACTATTCGTGCTAGCCTATAGTTTCTCTGGCCAGGTTTGATTTTGCTGTGAACTCATGAATTATGCACAGTTAACCAGATTTTTAATTATTGGCTGAAGAGCCATAGTATGTCAAGCATATTCGTAGAACATCTATGGAGGCTACTGATTGAATTGTTTCCTGTACAATAATTCTCATGTAGTCCTTTTTTTCATGTTGCAAAGAAATCCCGCAAAATAAGAAAAAAAACAGGGCTGATCTTTCCTTCAAAGAATCGGTATAACACGAAAGTCAAACGTGTCTTCACAGAAGTAGTTGATTGTTTCTTGTGCATTGATATTGAGAGCGTGTACAATGTATATTGGTGTTTGGCAGCTACTGCACAATTTTCCGCGAATGTACCCACGTTGACGCCTAATGGCACGTCTCCATCGCGGCGACTACAACCCATGGTCATGGAAACTGTTGTGGTACCTGAAGTTGTTAGCGTATACCTGGACACAGCATATCGTGAATACCGCGCAATGATGACATCAACAATAACACAATAAACACTGGTATTCGATCTGCACTTCTTCAAAGCGTCGTAATTGAGGAGAGACACGGCACGAAGTGAGCTCCCGTGTAATCGGGCAACGTACTGCCATGCTCACTCACACATATACATTGCCACACTGCGTTTCAGCAACATGGGAGGCAGAGTTCGTAGCTTGAGCCTCAAACGTGCGAAGGCGCTCCACGTCTCGCTGGCCCCTGTCTCACTCCACGAAAACACGACATTCGCCCGTCGACATCGTCACCTTTCCGCGGAGCTTATTGCAGCAGTTTTATTAGACGATGCTATTACACACGAAGCAGTTGGCGGCGGAGAAACACCGTTGGTGCATGTGGAAGCTGCACCACTCCGACAACGTGCCGTCGCACGCTAACACGAAGCGAACGGCAAAGAACGTAACTGTGTCTACGGCGACTACTATAAGCAAGCGTGGCCAACGTTCTTCACTGAAATCGAGACGCTTTAACTGCGTCATCGCGAATCGCTCCATATCGGCGCTCGCAGGTGTAATGACGCAGTACTTTACTTCACAGCTCACAGACGGCGGCACCGCCCCCGCCCCGCCCCGCCAACAGAGAGCACCGTGCAAGAGAGAATATGTGATAGATATAAGGTGCGTTGTACAACCTCGTGCATGTGCGCCCGCGGCGGGGTCGGTAAAGCGCCAGGTGGCTAAGATTCTTGGCTAAAATATCACTGACAAAATACGAAATTTGAGTTTGATATGCGTTGATTAATTTATTTGGTGAAAAGGAAAGGTGTACCATATCGCTTTTTCACCAATGAAATGTCTTCAAGATATTTGTAGCTGATTGACACGTTGCTGCCAGTTTGGCCATCAAAGGCATCATTTCAGAATACCATGAATTTTGTTACGGCGTTGGCTGTAGCAACTGCTTAACACATAGCTTGATTTATGTTCTATCCCATAGCATTCACTCCTCACAGTTTGTGAAAATATTCTTGGCTATCACTGACAAAATACGAAATTCGAGTTTGATATGCGTTGATTAATTTATTTGGTGAAAAGAAAAGGTGTACCATATCGCTTTTTCACCAATGAAATGTCTTCAAGATATGTGTAGCTGATTCACACGTTGCTGCCAGTGTGGCCATCAAAGGCATCATTTCAGAATACCGTGAATTTTGTTATGGCGTTTGCTGTAGCAACTGCTCAACACATAGCTAGATTTATGTTCTATCCCATAGCATTCACTCCTCACAGTTTGTGAAAATATTCTTCGCTAAGATATGACTGACAAAATAAAAAATTTGAGTTTGATATGCGTTGATTAATTTATTTGGTGAAAAGAAAAGGTGTACCATATCGCTTTTTCACCAATGAAATGGCTTGAAGATATTTGTAGCTGATTCACACGTTGCTGCCACTTTGGCCATCAAAGGCATCATTTCAGAATACCGTGCATTTTGTTATGGCGTTTGCTGTAGCAACTGCTGAACACATAGCTAGATTTATGTTCTATCCCATAGTATTCACTCCTCACAGTTTGTGGAAATATTCTTGGCTATCACTGACAAAATACGAAATTTGAGTTTGATATGCGCTGATTAATTTATTTGGTGAAAAGAAAAGGTGTACCATATCGCTTTTTAACCAATGAAATGTCTTGAAGATATTTGTAGCTGATTCGCACGTTGCTGCCAGTGTGGCAATGAAAGGCATCATTTCAGAATACCGTGAATTTTCTTATGGCGTTTGCTGTAGCAACTGCTTAACACAAAGCCAGATTTATGTTCTATCCCATAGCATTCCCTCCTCACAGTTTGTGAAAATATTCTTGGCTATCACTGACGAAATACGAAATTTGAGTTTGGTATGCGTTGATTAATTTATTTGGTGAAAAGAAAAGGTGCACCATATCGCTTTTTCACCAATGAAATGTCTTCAAGATATTTGTAGCTGATTCGCACGTTGCTGCCAGTTTGGCCTTCAAAGGCATCATTTCAGAATACCGAGAATTTTGTTATGGCGTTTGCTGTAGCAATTGGTGAACACATAGCTAGATTTATGTTCTATCCCATAGCATTCACTCCTCACAGTTTGTGAAAATATTCTTGGCTATCGCTGACAAAATACAAAATTTGAGTTTGATATGCGTTGATTAATTTATTTGGTGAAAAGAAAAGGTGTACCATATCGCTTTTTCACCAATGAAATGTCTTCAAGATATGTGTAGCTGATTCACACGTTGCTGCCAGTGTGGCCATCAAAGGCATCATTTCAGAATACCGTGAATTTTGTTATGGCGTTTGCTGTAGCAACTGCTCAACACATAGCTAGATTTATGTTCTATCCCATAGCATTCACTCCTCACAGTTTGTGAAAATATTCTTGGCTAAGATATGACTGACAAAATAAAAAATTTGATTTTGATATGCGTTGATTAATTTATTTGGTGAAAAGAAAAGGTGTACCATATCGCTTTTTCACCAATGAAATGGCTTGAAGATATTTGTAGCTGATTCACACGTTGCTGCCACTTTGGCCATCAAAGGCATCATTTCAGAATACCGTGCATTTTGTTATGGCGTTTGCTGTAGCAACTGCTGAACACATAGCTAGATTTATGTTCTATCCCATAGTATTCACTCCTCACAGTTTGTGGAAATATTCTTGGCTATCACTGACAAAATACGAAATTTGAGTTTGATATGCGCTGATTAATTTATTTGGTGAAAAGAAAAGGTGTACCATATCGCTTTTTAACCAATGAAATGTCTTCAAGATATTTGTAGCTGATTCGCACGTTGCTGCCAGTGTGGCAATGAAAGGCATCATTTCAGAATACCGTGAATTTTCTTATGGCGTTTGCTGTAGCAACTGCTTAACACAAAGCCAGATTTATGTTCTATCCCATAGCATTCCCTCCTCACAGTTTGTGAAAATATTCTTGGTTATCACTGACGAAATACGAAATTTGAGTTTGGTATGCGTTGATTAATTTATTTGGTGAAAAGAAAAGGTGCACCATATCGCTTTTTCACCAATGAAATGTCTTCAAGATATTTGTAGCTGATTCGCACGTTGCTGCCAGTTTGGCCTTCAAAGGCATCATTTCAGAATACCGAGAATTTTGTTATGGCGTTTGCTGTAGCAATTGGTGAACACATAGCTAGATTTATGTTCTATCCCATAGCATTCACTCCTCACAGTTTGTGAAAATATTCTTGGCTATCGCTGACAAAATACAAAATTTGAGTTTGATATGCGTTGATTAATTTATTTGGTGAAAAGAAAAGGTGTACAATATCGCTTTTTAACCAATGAAATGTCGTGAAGATATTCGTATCTGATTCACATGTTGCTGCCAGTTTGGCCATCAAAGGCATCATTTCAGAATACCGTGAATTTTGTTATGGCGTTTGCTGTAGCAACTGCTGAACACAGCTAGATTTATGTTCTATCCCATAGCATTCACTCCTCACAGTTTGTGAAAATATTCTTGGCTATCGCTGACAAAATACAAAATTTGAGTTTGATATGCGTTGATTAATTTATTTGGTGAAAAGAAAAAAGTGTACCATATCGCTTTTTCACCAATGAAATGTCTTCAAGATATTTGTAGCTGATTCACACGTTGGTGCCAGTGTGGCCATCAAAGGCATCATTTCAGAATACCGTGAATTTTGTTATGGCGTTTGCTGTAGCAACTGCTGAACACATAGCCAGATTTGTGTTCTATCCCATAGCATTCACTCCTTACATTTTGTGAAAATATTAAGGCGAAAGCCTTTAATGTCTCATGCTCACGTCCGTCCGGTGACCATCCGTCCGTCCAAACCCCCAATGCGCATGCGCCAACCCATTAAAAAAATAAAAATAAAAAACCTCCTCTCCACCTCTAGGCATCCCTCCCCGCGGAGGCCACACCCTCACTGCGCATGCGCGTCCCCTCCCTCTCTCACCTCCTACGCTCCCCCCTTTCTCCCCTCCTATGCTCCCCCCTCTCTCCTCTAGGCATCTATGCCCGTGGCGTCCACACCCCCACTGCGCATGCGCGTCTTCCCCTCTCCTACGCTCCCCCCCTCACTCGCCTCGCGACGCCGACGCAGGCAGCGTCTGCTAGCAAGTGTCATGGTTGAAAAAACCGACTGCTCGCGCTGCACAACCGTTCACTGGCCACCGCATATACATGGCAATGGATCTTTACCTCCAAGGTGGTGCCGGTGGGAGATTTCTCTTGTGCGTTGTCGAACGATAAAAAATTCGCAGCGTGCGCGTTAACTAAAAGCGGACTGCGGGTCTCTGTGTCCAGTCCGAGACTTCTGTCTGTCATTGCACATTAGCAGCGATTGGGATGTTCCAGTAGGAAACACCGGTCCATCACTGCGTGCTTTGCGCCCCCCAGGTTTCTCTCCTGTGCAACGCTGCGATGAGCGCCAGCGTCAACGCCGCCGCCAGTGTAAGCGTTAGCGCCCGCTGCTTCGCATCTACACATGGTTCCCTTTAGAGGGAGATTGTGTAATCTTTAAGGCGAAAGCCTTTAATGTCTCATGCTCACGTCCATCCGGTGTACGTCCGGTGTCCGTCCGTCCGTCCGTCCGTCCGTCCGTCCGTCCGTCTGTCTGTCTGTTCGTCCGTCCGTCCATCCATCCATCCGTCTGTCCGTCCGTCCGTCCATCCGTCCATGTCCATCCGTCTGTCCGTCCGTCCAACCGAGCTCTGGCACGGAGCCAGGTGGCCGCCGGGATGCGCAGACGGACGCCGGTCGCGTCGGACTCTATAGCGCTCGCGCTTTGCTTGCGTAGCGTCGCTGTGCCCAGAGTTTGCAATCATTCTGACCGACGCCGTCTGAATGGACCCAGGCGTTCACGGAATATACTTTCCAATTTACAAAGGGTCCGTCAATTTAAGAGCTGGAACGCGGATGGCGTTTGCACGATGTGCAAAGCGCGAGAAAATACTAACGCATGTGAACGGAGGAAGATGAGTCTCGCGTCTCGTTGCGATTCGCGGTAAAAAATTAAAGAGAAAACACGCACCCATTCGGTTTGTGTCTTATCCCACTGAGAGTGTAAAAGAAAAAAGACATGGCATAATCAGTGGAATGGCCACACGCTTTCGCCGAACACACTTTGGAATGTACAGTGTCCTTCAATTTTTTCTTGGCTAAGATATCACTGACAAAATACGAAATTTGAGTTTGATATGCGTTGAATAATTTATTTGGTGAAAAGAAAAGGTATACAATATCGCTTTTTAACCAATGAAATGTCTTCAAGATATTTGTAGCTGATTCACACGTTGCTGCCAGTTTGGCCATCAAAGGCATCATTTCAGAATACCGTGAATTTTGTTATGGCGTTTGCTGTAGCAACCGCTGAACACATAGCCAGATTTATGTTCTCTCCCATAGCATTCACTCCTCACATTTTGTGAAAATATTCTTGGCTAAGATGTCACTGACAAAATACGAAATTTGAGTTTGATATGCGTTGATTAATTTATTTGGTGAAAAGAAAAGGTGTACCATATCGCTTTTTCACCAATGAAATGTCTTCAAGATATTTGTAGCTGATTCACACGTTGCTGCCAGTGTGGCCATCAAAGGCATCATTTCAGAATACCGTGAATTTTGTTATGGCGTTTGCTGTAGCAACTGCGAACACATAGCTAGATTTATGTTCTATCCCATAGCATTCACTCCTCACAATTTGTGAAAATATTCTTGGCTAAGATGTCACTGACAAAATACGAAATTTCAGTTTGATATGCGTTGATTAATTTATTTGGTGAAAAGGAAAGGTGTACCATATCGCTTTTTGACCAATGAAATGTCTTCAAGATATTTGTAGCTGATTGACACGTTGCTGCCAGTTTGGCCATCAAAGACATCATTTCAGAATACCGTGAATTTTGTTACGGCGTTGGCTGTAGCAACTGCTTAACACATAGCTTGATTTATGTTCTATCCCATAGCATTCACTCCTCACAGTTTGTGAAAATATTCTTGGCTATCACTGACAAAATACGAAATTCGAGTTTGATATGCGTTGATTAATTTATTTGGTGAAAAGAAAAGGTGTGCCATATCGCTTTTTCACCAATGAAATGTCTTCAAGATATGTGTAGCTGATTCACACGTTGCTGCCAGTGTGGCCATCAAAGGCATCATTTCAGAATACCGTGAATTTTGTTATGGCGTTTGCTGTAGCAACTGCTCAACACATAGCTAGATTTATGTTCTATCCCATAGCATTCACTCCTCACAGTTTGTGAAAATATTCTTGGCTAAGATATGACTGACAAAATAAGAAATTTGAGTTTGATATGCGTTGATTAGTTTATTCGGTGAAAAGAAAAGGTGTACCATATCGCTTTTTCACCAATGAAATGGCTTGAAGATATTTGTAGCTGATTCACACGTTGCTGCCAGTTTGGCCATCAAAGGCATCATTTCAGAATACCGTGCATTTTGTTATGGCGTTTGCTGTAGCAACTGCTGAACACATAGCTAGATTTATGTTCTATCCCATAGTATTCACTCCTCACAGTTTGTGAAAATATTCTTGGCTATCACTGACAAAATACGAAATTTGAGTGTGATATGCGCTGATTAATTTATTTGGTGAAGAGAAAAGGTGTACCATATCGCTTTTTCACCAATGAAATGTCGTGAAGATATTCGTATCTGATTCACACGTTGCTGCCAGTTTGGCCATCAAAGGCATCATTTCAGAATACCGTGAATTTTGTTATGGCGTTTGCTGTAGCAACTGCTGAACACATAGCTAGATTTATGTTCTATCCCATAGCATTCACTCCTCACAGTTTGTGAAAATCTTCTTGGCTATCGCTGACAAAATACAAAATTTGAGTTTGATATGCGTTGATTAATTTATTTGGTGGAAAGAAAAAGTGTACCATATCGCTTTTTCACCAATGAAATGTCTTCAAGATATTCGTATCTGATTCACACGTTGCTGCCAGTTTGGCCATCAAAGGCATCATTTCAGAATACCGTGAATTTTGTTATGGCGTTTGCTGTAGCAACTGCTGAACACATAGCTAGATTTATGTTCTATCCCATAGCATTCACTCCTCACAGTTTGTGAAAATATTCTTGGCTATCACTGACAAAATACAAAATTTGAGTTTGATATGCGTTGATTAATTTATTTGGTGAAAAGAAAAAGTGTACCATATCGCTTTTTCCCCAATGAAATGTCTTCAAGACATTTGTAGCTGATTCACACGTTGCTGCCAGTGTGGCCATCAAAGGCATCATTTCAGAATACCGTGAATTTTGTTAGGGCGTTTGCTGTAGCAACTGCTTAACACATAGCTAGATTTATGTTCTATCCCATAGCATTCACTCCTCACAGTTTGTGAAAATATTCTTGGCTATCACTGACAAAATACGAAATTTGAGTTTGATATGCGTTGATTAATTTATTTGGTGAAAAGAAAATGTGTACCATATCGCCTTTTCACCAATGAAATGTCTTCAAGATATTTGTAGCTGATTCACACGTTGCTGCCAGTGTGGCTATCAAAGGCATCATTTCAGAATACCGTGAATTTTGTTATGGCGTTTGCTGTAGCAACTGCTGAACACATAGCTAGATTTATGTTCTATACCATAGCATTCACTCCTCACAGTTTGTGAAAATATTCTTGGCTAAGATATCACTGACAAGATACGAAATTTGAGTTTGATATGCGTTCTATAATTTATTTGGTGAAAAGAAAAGGTGTACCGTATATCTTTTTCACCAGTGAAATGTCTTGAAGATACTTGTAGATGATTCGCACGTGATATTTGTTGAAGGTTGCGTAGCTTTACCAGTACGTTCTTCAGCACTGGTGGTCGCAAGAAATATGCAAGCAGTACGATAGCCCACAGGGATATACATAGAAAATTCATTTATTTGGAAAATACAGTGTTCTTTGTAGTACGAGGGTATGATTAGAAAACAAAATAAGCAGGCATTGTTATATTGAGTCATGACAAATAAATGAAATTCTTAATGTTGAATACTTCAATTGTTCAGAGGTAGAAAAGTAAAGCATGCAGCCGCCCCCCCCCCCCAAAAAAAAAACAAAAACAAAAATGAAACGTTATGCCAGAACACTGTCCATATGAATCTTGAATTAATTCTGATGTTCTTGGTTTCGATAACGAGGTGGCAGCCGCTTACAAGTTACACTTACGAATGAAAGATTTATTTATTATATATCGTGTCAACGTACTCTGCATATACGATTTTTCGAGCGAAGTATTGCAAACGGAACAGTAATTTTTTTTTTAATGAGGGCCAGTCATTTATCAGTTCGGGAGTACGGGCGGAAGGAGGCTCGCGGAGAAGGAAGCCTCATTTTATACCTTTTCATCTTAGGCACGAGCCTGTCTGCAGAAAACAATTGTGTTGAAAAACCGTTATGACGGAAATTTTAACAAAAAAATAAAGCCAGGGGTCATGTGTGCCAAAACCTTGACATTGTTATGACTCATGCCGCAGCGGAGGCTTCAAAAATGCTACCGGCAACCGGTGTTTGATTACGTGGACGCACGCCTTGTACATGGGAACTTTTCGTTTCGCTGTTACAAATATTTCACCTCGGTCACCCAAAGTCGCATCCGTGCCCTTAAACTTCATAGCGCAATACCAGAACTGCTGAGCCACTAATACGAGGTAGAACTTAGAACACGCTATTTGTTTTAAATTATTTCTGTATTTCTCGGACAAATATGCACGGTACGCATACAGTCTACAAACCTTTTACACAAGCGTGCGACTGCCTAGGTATATCTGTCACTAGTCTATCGAAAGCTGAACGTCGCTTCCACTCAAGGTTGTACCGTTTTCGAGCTTGTTGTAGGCGCCAACTTTAAATGTGCAGCCTTTCAACTCGGCTGTCAGACCTGCAAGGAAAAATAAAGACACAGCGTAGACTTATTAAGCTTGACGGGCTGAGCCAAATTTGTCGAAAACGAGCATTTAGTTTTAAGTCACTAATTCATGGCACGTACAAACAGGTACATAAGTGCGAATGCGCAAATCTGTTCACAAGCAGTGTTTATCTTTCATGAGTACAAAGTGAAATTTTGAGAGATTATTGGCATGATTTTGCATGGTGCACGGCGAGCCATCGACGCCCGAGACCACTTCGACATGGCCGTCCATTCTGCAGCGATGATTCTTGTCGCTCTAGACTGCTGTGGTAAGACTAACACTTTTGTTCATTGCACGCAAGAACCAAAGAACAAAACAACAATGATGACATGGGAATGCATATGTAAATGGCCGTCGGACATGGACCGCCAGGAAAGTATCGACAACTGACGAATGTGCGCTGTCGCCGCCAAAGCAAACAGGCAACCTTGGCTGTGATTTGCGTGTTGCCTGCTTCTACAGCATAAGCTTGTCCATTTCAAAAACATAAATTAATAGTAGCGTTAAATTGTGCACATCCCTACGAAGCAAGCTTATGCCCGAAAACAATGTTTTAAGATGACTGATGAACACACGTTCAGAAATGTTTTTGCATCAACACTAAAAAAGGACTCTGAAACCACTCCGACTTTAAGGACTAACGACTGCCTTCTTTCTCTCCTTCCCTACCTTTCCTGGAGGCGCTATCTTCTCTTCGCCACTTATTAAAGATGATAGTCTTTCTTGGGATACTTCAACGCAAAAATTTTGGTCTGCCTGTCTGTCTTTCTATCTGTCCCTCGATTCAGCCACCCGACCAAAGTTCAACCACTTGCTGAACGCCCAGCCATCTTGCACAAGTGGCTGCGTTCATACTTGTGAACATTGTCAATGAAAAAGCAAATGTTACGCATATCTGAGGCGCAACATCAATCCGTAGGTATTAGGTGGTGTGTTCCTTTAATAGAAAGTACATAAATACATAATTCTAAAGGACCCTGGTGTTTCTTAGGCTGCGCGGAAAATGCGACGGTATGCACGAAAAGGCCTGGCAGTGGCTCTGGGTTCTGCTCAAGCTCATGTTTCCCACTGCTACTGCAAGATGGCGTCCATATCTCACGCAGCGCCTCCTCTATTTTATCAATGCTAGCCAGATGCGGCCGATTCAACATAGAGGAGGCGCTGTCTGAAGGCGAGGCAAAACATGGTAGTACGGCCGGCAGAAGACTATCGTCTTTAGACGACATTTGCAGCGAAGCACGCAGATACGCGGCCATTTTTTTTCTTTATAAAACACATGGGCAACCTCAGCACTAAGCGTTCAGCCTATCAGGAATTTGCGCTTTTCGGGTGCACGCTGTTATCTTCGCTTGCGCAGTCGAAAACACAGGTTCGTAAACGATATTATAGCTATTTTGATTTTGCTGCACAGATGACGTGCTGCTATATGGTGAATTTGTCGGCTTTCCTTGTTATTATGCAATGTGTGAATCACGAGGAGTTGTCACAGTAACGCCGCTTGTTAGCACTGACAGTGTTGGTAACAGCGAAGCTGCTCAAACTCGGCGCGAAATGACACCAAATTATCATCACCGTGATCCTGCACGCGCTCTCTTCGTCCACTTCTGTTTCGCTCCCAGAACACTTGCGCCGATTTGCTCTATGTATAGCAAGGTGGAAGCGCAAAGCGAAAGAAAGATGTTAGAGCGAGGAGGAGGGCGAAGTAAGAGAGACAGAAACAGAGAGACAGAGAGAAAAAAACATGACTGATCCCTCTGTCATAGGAATAGGTATAACACTAAAGTGAAACGTGTCCTCACAGAAGTAGTTCAGCGTTTATTGCGCATTGTTTCACCGCAAGGGCGATGGAATGAATGCTATAGCAGCAAATTGTGATGTCACGCGAAGAACGGCAAGCCGCTCGAAACCTACAGCGCGCTCTTCAAGTAGGAAAGAACGCGCGAAAAGATATACACAGGATGAGCGCGAACTGTCACGGCTCGACACTTAAAACGCGGTGTTCAAAGAGAAGGATACACGACACGAACTCACAAGTATACACAGGACGAGCGCGACCTAACAAACTAATTTCTGAGGTTTCTCCTTCAAGAACCACGATATGATTTTGAGAGGCGCCGTAGTTGAGGGCTTCGGAAATTTCGACCACCGGGGTTCTTTAACGTGCTCCTAAATCTAAGTACACGGGCGAGCGCGAACAACAGTAAGAGTTGTTACTTCCTTGTCTGTGAGCGGCGCGCCTCTTTCGCAAACGCGGCTGGTGCAGCGAGCAAAGTGACCTTTGTGCTCTCTGTAACTTCAACGGCGGAGAGCACAAGACGCACAAAGCGTTATCACGAGATAAGCGCTGCGCCCAAGCAGACACGCCATGACGAGGCGCACGCGCATCGCAAAACGCGGGGCGACGACGTTTAAAGCGCGCCCAGCGAGTCCATCGCGCCATCTCGCTAGTCATAACAAAAACACGCTCAAATCGTCGATCTCAGAGTACCGGCACAGTAAATGGTCTATATAAAAAGCGCCGTTAGTACGCCAAAGAACGTACGGTCCGTGGCCGAATAGTTTCGCGCCGCGCGCTGCGGAGCGAGAGGTCGGAGGTTCGAGTCCCGGCGACGGAACTTTTTTCTTGTAATTTTTTTTTCTTTGACATCTGTTAGAGTATATTTTGCAACATCATATCCGTGACGGAAATACATCAGTGGAGCACAGGTGGACCCCGGCAAAAACACTTTCGTGTTAAAAAGATATCAAGAGGAGATTTTGGCGACAAAAGATTCTTCATGAAGAGGCAGGATTCGAAGCCGAGTAATCCTATCCGAAAGCGAGCGTCTTGACCACTCGTCTATCCAGGCACGCTCGCATAGCATAGCATATCCCCGTATTAGAGTGTACTAGAACTGTTTTGAGTGGGCCGAACGACCGGTTCCGTACATGCTTGGGGGGTGAGGCGCGGCGTGTGGAAAAAAACTACGGCGGCGCAGCGGTCGAAGTGAACAGGGTTGCGTTGCGCGGGCTGCGAGTCACGCGCTTCTCGCCAAGCGTTCTTGTGGAATGCGGACCACGTATGGCAGAGACGCCGATGAGCGTGCCTCGCGGCGCACTCGCAGGTACCGTGGAGTGCCGCGCTTTCCTCAATATGTGAGGTGCGGTGCGCGTGCACCCAGCCTATATCACTAAAGCCCCTATACTTCGTAATTGTACCGCCATCCGCTCTCCCCTCCACCACCCCCTCTCCTGCGCGTGTCGTTTTTCCTCCTTTTTTTAAATGCGAAGCATTTCTTAGCGAACTTCGGCGACTTTGAGCGTATCTATTTATATATCTATCTAGCCACCTACGACTTTGTGCTCTCCTGGCCGTATCGTTAATGAGATTTATACCAAAGTTGGTATGGCGTAACATGACTGTATGACAAACATGAATGACTGGTCATATCATGAAAATCATGACTAACTTGTCATGAAAAGTATGATTTACACGCAATGGCATAGCGCTCCTGAGGCCTGTTTCCTTAACTTGATATATCCGAAAATTGGTGCAATGAGACATTTCTGCATGACCAACATAAATGACAGCTGGTAATATGAAAATCATGACCTGCATGTTATGTACAACATGATTTACATGCCACTCTCATGGCGCGCTGACGGCCATTTCGCTAGCTTGATATACACCAAATTTGGTATTGCATGTCGTGACTATATGGCGAACATAAATGCCAAGTGGTCATATGGAAATCATGACATATCATGAGCAACACGACTTGTATGCCACGCTCCTAGTACTCCCGTGGCCGTTTCGCTAGCTTGATATACACCAAATTTGGCATTCAGCGACGTGATTGTATGACGAGCATAAATGACAAGTGGTAATATGGAAATCACGACATGGCATGTGCAATATGACTTGCATGCCACGCTCATGACACTCTCGCGGCCGTTTCGCTAGCTTGGTGTACACCAAATTTGGTATTGCGTGACGTGACTGCATGACGCACATAAATGCCAAGTGGTAACATGGAAATCATGATATGTCATGTGCAACATGACTTGCATGCCACGCTCATGACACTCTCGCGGCCGTTTCGCTAGCTTGGTGTACACCAAATTTGGTATTGCGTGACGTAACTGCATGACGAACATAAATGAGAGGTCCTAACATGTAAATCATGGCATGCATATTATGTCCAGCACGATTTGCTCCTTGCTGGCTGCTTCGCATTACATCGATTCCCACAGTGCGTGGGATCTGCCAGCTTTTTATTCACGCGCAACAGCGGCGCCCCCTCCATCGCTCCACGAGAACGGGTGCACCTTTCGGGCCGGTTGCGCGTCGCCTCTGCCGGGCCTGGTATACGGCTGTGTGCGATGATTCACGCTTCATTTCTGCGTTCATGTATTTCTATTTGTGCGGGTGTGCGCGCCACCTGATTTCCTTAATGAGATATCGAGGTTGAAGGGCTGCTGCAAGCCTATGCACAATTTGTAGCGCGTTGCACGTCGTTTACGCTTCCTTTCAGAGCGTAGTGTTTCCTTGTGTATCTGGCGCGGATATCTCTAACTGGATTTATTTAGACAAGGTCGAAATGAAAATTCTGTACACACGGTGTGCTATTTATTGCATCGGGAGGAAATATTTCAATGGCGGCTATAGTGTGAAGCCCCGCCATTTTGGAAAGAATATTTCCCAGGCGCATAAACTATCTCTATCGTCTATAACTACAGCAATGCCAACAATCACCATAAAGGTGCTCGCTCAAAACTTCATGATGTTTCACATGTCACCTCTCATCTACCTGACGTGTGCACGCAGTACGCTGTTTTGGCCATGTTTTGCCTGTGCGGCGCAGTTTGCACCCATTGTCGTGATGCATGCCTTCATGGGCGTTGCCGATGTAGGTGATCCAGGTCGTTCTTACGCACGGGAACTATTCCTTGCTGGATGGCCCAACTGGTGCGCATCACTACTTCATCACTACTGCGCAGTGGCATCAC
>JALIZH010001233.1:0-44108 GCA_030522465.1 Rhipicephalus appendiculatus
ATTTAGCCGGGGGCACACTGGAGTCGGCAGCAGGTTGCGTAGTCGTCGACTACGGTTGCCGCTGCTTGCAGGCATGACTCCATGTGACCCAGGTTACCTTCCGTGGCCCAGATTGTGATATCATCCGCGTAAAGAGCGTGATGTATCCCGGGTAGAGACGCCAATTTGGAGGGAAGATGAAGCATGGCTAAATTAAACAGGAGGGGAGACAGGACCGCGCCTTGAGGTGTTCCCCCTCGAGCCGATGGTGTAAGGCCCATGTTCCGCATCTTGTATGCGTATGTAGGCTTGACGGTCTGTAAGAAACTGTTTAATGTAATTGAATGTTTTGAAACCGCAGTTGGTGTTACTGAGGTGGTCCAGGATTACTTCATGCTTCACGTTATCGAATGCGCCGTTAAGATCCAAGGCCAGGACTACCTTGTCATTGTGGGGACATTCGACAGGATCTAATATATCATGGTGGAGCTGCAGAAGTATATCCTGTGCTGACTTTTGAGGGCGGAAACCGAACATGGTGTCCGCGAACATGTGCTGTGTTTCGAGAAAGTCGGAGAGTCTGTCGCGCACCATCGTCTCCATCAGCTTGCCGACACAAGACGTGAGGGAGATGGGGCGAAGGTTCTCCACGTCAATAGGTTTGCCGGCCTTCGGGATGAAGGTCACGAGAGCCGACTTCCAGTCAAGAGGAAGAGGAGTCTCGCCGTCCCAAATGCTATTTATGTATTTAAGGAGCGCGGCGTAGGCTCCGTCAGGAAGGATTGGCCAAGAGCTTGACCGTAACCTGGTCACGCCCGGGTGCAGTGCCACGCTTCATCTTGCGTAAGGCCGCCCGGGGGTCGTGGAGCTGGAACGGGGTGTCCAGCTGCGTGTTCTCTTTGCCTGCATATGAGTATGCGGCCGTCCGGGGGTCCTTGGTGGTGCACAGGTATCGGTCCCTGAGCGTGTGCGCCAGCTGTGTTGTCGTTCCTGTAAAGTTGTGCATGACCTTATGTAAGTGACGTTGGGTTTCCGTGCGTGTTTGTGTTGGATCGATGAGAGCGCGGAACAGGCGCCACGTGTCGCGGCCAGACATCTGGCGCGCAACCGTGTTGCACCGGTCCACCCAGTTAGTGTCGGCTAGCTGAGCAGCATATTCCGCAGCTTGCTGTGTGAGTTCGAGGATGCGCTTCTTGAGGCGTCTGTTATGTTTTGTTTTTTCCATCGTTTGGTGAGGCTGCGGCGGGCCTCCCAAAGATGGAGGAGGTGGTTGTCCACGTCCGTTTGTGTTTCCGTGAGCTGTATTAGCCGGTCGTGTTGTTTGAGTGTAGACGTGAGTGATTTGGACCAGGAGTCATATCCCGACTGAAGGGGGTCGACGATGGGTAGAGATTTGCGGAAGGTCGTCCAGTCTGGGACACGGGCTCGTGTTAGTGGGCGTTTTAATGGACGCATGTAGACGGTTGTGTTTATTAGACAGTGATCACTACCGAGAGTGTCCTGCGTGTTAAGCCAGTCGGCATGGCGTATGTTGCGTGTAAATGTGAGGTCCGGGCAAGTATCTCGTTGAACCGAATTGCTTGGCGGGATCAGTGTGGAGGGTGAGTCCAAGTGTGGAAAGAAGTTCCGCAAGCTTCCTTCCACGCGTGTCCTCTCAGGGTACCCCCATAGCCTGCTCGGGGCATTGAAGTCGCCGACGATCAGGAGGGGTCCCTTCCCGCCACCTGCATAGCTTGAGTGAAAGTTTCACTGAATGTGACGTTCTTAAGCTTTGGGGGGGGCAGTAAATGTTTAGAATGTGTACAGGTGAGTCAGATCGCCGTAGTGGCAGCACCGACACCATGGTGTATGGGAAAGGCGGTGTTGTGGGGAGCGAGACATTCTGTGCGGTATATTGCTTGTGAACAAGTATACATGTCTGCGGGTTGTGTTGAAATGCAGTGTAGTTTGTGAGTTTGACGCCGGCGCCGGGTTCCTGAAGGGCAACCACGGCAACTAGAAACTCAAAGGTCTCAAGATAGAGGCGGAGATGAGCCCGCTTCTTGCGATCCTTGAGACCTCTGCAGTTCCACTGTGTTAGTAAAAGCGGCTGAGTTGCTCTGGCTCGCGACTTAGGGTTGGGGGCCATGGTCGGAGACGGAGGGTGGGGTTGCGTTGTTAAGACTACCCAGTCCGCTAGCGCCCGGTGCAGACGTGCTAGAGTCTTCAGAAAAGTCAGACTCATCGGGAGTGACTCTGTTAAATTTTGAGGGGCGGTTAACGTCCCTAATGGGCCCTACGCGCTTAAGGACGCGCGGATTGTCTTGTATCCATTTTTGGATAATGTGAGTTACGGCTTGTGTCACCTGTGCGATGACACTCTCCATCTGACGCGCGATGGTGTCGTGAATAACTTTGGGGAGGTCAGCCAATTGTGTTTCTATTGCGGTCACCTGGGTCTCCAGGGCCGCGACGCGACTCTCTACAGTAGTAGGAATCTCCCTGTCTGTTATGTTTTCCTCCTCGTCGCTCAATGAGGCCCGAGCAGTGGGGTTGGTTCTGAGCGAGTTAAGTTCGCTGGCTAGTTTTTCGTTTTGAGCTCGCAAAAGGGCGAGCTCGCGCCTGAGTTCCTGTGTTTCGGCAGTGCTTATGGGGGAGGAGGGTGGAGGAGAGCGAGAGGAGGCGACCCCCGCCCAGCTGCCTACCTTGGGTTGGTTTCGGGCAGCGTTGCCAGATGGAGCGCTGAGAGCTGGGGATTCCGCCGCTCCAGGTGGTAGCGTTGCTGTTGCTGCCTTGCCAGGGGTTGGCGTCTTGCCAGACGGCTGGCGCCTCGGTTTTGCTGGGGGCCCCGATGTCTTGGGCCCTGGCTGCTGAAGCCTGATGAATTTTCCGGTGCATTCGCGGGAGCTGGTGAGGTGTGGACCACCGCAGACTATGCACATTGGGTTGCATTCGTGGGGGGCCATCCCCTCAGTACCAGCACCCACGTTTTGGCCACAAAGGCCACATCTTTCGTTGACCGGGTTGGGACAGATATCCGCCCGGTGCCCCAGTGTGCCGCATCGGTAGCACGCTGGCACTGTTTTCTTGTACTCCCTGACGGGAGTCAGTTCTGCGTTATAGTGGACGTAACGCGGTACGTTACGTCCCGCGAAAGTCAACACAGCTACGTTAGAGTTCCCCAGCTTGCGCGCATAGACTAGTTCACCACCACGCCACTGCACACTATGTTTCAGGGACGCACTGGTTTCGAGGTTGTGCACAGAAATCACGCCGCGACACACGTCACCGGTGAGCTTGAGGTGTCCGTGAAGCGGAAGCGGTCCTTTGCTGGTGTTGATTTGAAAGTCCGTGAGCAGTTTCTGAACCACGTCGTGATTCTGCGTGCCACAGACAATGATGTTTTGTTCCCAATTGGGAGAGATGGTGATGTCGTTCATGTGCTGCCTTCCGATGAGTTGGGAAATGGCAGCGCCGAGCTCACCTTGTTGAAAGGCTGTCTTGAGGGCGACCGTAGTGCGCGGCTTGAGCACGATCACGTAGTCGTCAGGATTCATCCTGACCGTTGGTTTTGGCGTCCACTTGGAGACTGGTGAAGAAGTCTTCTGTGAAGCTTTAGGAGATTGAACGCCAGCGTCTCCCGTGACTGGATTGTTGACAGGAGTTCTGGGCGCAGACGCTCCTCCTGTGTTCTTTCGGCGGCGACGCCGGCCCTCGACGAGTTGAAAAATGTCAGCTTGCTCCGCCGAAATGGTGGATGGGCCGTCCTCTGGTTGATTTGTCGGGATAGATGACCACGACAGAGTCGTGGGGTCGTAGCCGCGTTGTTCAAGCAGCGCCATGTTGAGAAGTTGGCCGACGGGCGTCTCCGCATCCAGCAGCGGAGGAGCCGGAGCCGTGAGGCTTAGCTCGGCCACTACGTGGTGATGCGAAAAAGTTGCTCGAAATGGCCGGAAATTGGGCGTACCTGGGTAAGATCGGTGTCTCCAGGATCTTGCTGACTTTACAGATGCAGGCGCACAAGTTTTAGAGGAGCCAAACTTAAATTTCCCTGGTTCCAGCCGCACGGCTTGTAGCGCTGCCACGTGTGGCATCATTGACCGTGACGGCATTCTGCACGCGATGCACATGTTTACTTAAAATGTTTGAAAAAATATTGGACGTGGTTTAGGGGCCCTTTAAGGGCGCGCTCGCGTCAAGGACAAGTCTTTTTCCTCTTGTTCTGAGAGTTCCTTGATGATGATATTAAGTGCGAGCACTTTAGTGGCCTGGGTTGTAGTCTGCTGTCATCGCTTTCAACTAAATCGCGTTCAAGCAAATCGTTTTTATCAAGCTTAGATGATGGCAAATATACAGGAATCAGACATGCTCAAATTGGTATTTTTTTCCGACCAATTTCGGTGAAGTATACTCAGTACGCTTCATGAAGCAAATAAAGGGGCCCTCCAACACTTTTCAAGCATGGTCAGAAAATGCTGCCGATCAGTAGTCGAGGCTCCTGACAGCATGCGAGCCAAACAATATAGCGCAGCATGCAGCCTGGAATTCACAATTTATTCTCAAAGTCAGCTGGAAATCAGCGCGTTCCCTTGACAAATGCTGCCATAAACCCAACTGACCGCGCCTCAAGCACAAAGTCTACCTGCGGCGGGAAGCTGCCACATGCCCGCACCACACTCGCTCGCGATCACACTGAAAGGAAACCCCACGTTCGAAGAAAGAAGGAAAGAAATCGCTCAAGGTCACGATGCACGTTGATGAATGAGCGTAGCTTTTCCCCCCCCCTTATCCCCCCCCTCCTGCGTAGCTTTCAGCGCGCGCGCTCGTACAAAAGGAGAGAAAAAGCATGTAAAGCGTATGACAAATCCCTGTAACTCCATCAGTACTTCACAGATTATAAAAACTTTTGCGACAGTCAATTTAATGTAGCCATTTGATGGTTACTTGGAAAGGTGTTGCGCAGCCCGTTTAATATAAGACAAAGTGAACACGTGTCTGTGACATGAAGGTAGGCATTCTTCAGCCTATTATTTGATTATGGCATGGTGTAACCATCATAACAATTCCAACCTGCAATTTGACTTCCAAGCTACCTGTTCCAAAACTTCACCCACTGTAACGATCACACCTCTAAATCAGTCAATTATCCAAAAACGAAAGAAATGCAATCATTATGCAAGCAAATACAGTACATGCACACATAACAGTTAAGTGCAAGCACAGTGCAAGCAGCAGCGGTGTAAATGTCATGTTCCGCCTGTAGCGGGCTTTCGGCGGATGGAGACTGCGAGACAAGACGTCCGTGCGGTAGAGTTGTTTATTATTCGTCTGGTGAGCTGCCGCGGCACGCGAGTGCGGGCCGCCGCCTCGAGAGGGGGGGAAGGAAATAGAGGAGGAGCAAAGCGTACAAGGGAGGTTGTTTTACGCATATACAAAATCACGGTGTAAGAGATAACAGACAAAGTAGGGTTCACGCCACAGAGTTTACGTTACGTGGGCGTGCGGAGGCGCGAGAGTCTAAAGACAACTTGGGCTTGCGAGTTCCGAAGCTCAACACAAGCCCATATGATGAATGCAGTGGAACTGATAGTGATGAGTACTAACGCATCGACTGCGAACAAAGATTTGCAAAAACATACAGCTGCCTACCTCTTTATTTATGAGGGCCAACGCTGTAAGCGGCAGCTCACCACTGGCACCTGCTTCGCGAAAGGCAAAAGATTGGATAGTTTAATTAGCCATACAACAAGGTGATTCCACACAAGCATGTGAGCATAGCTGACACAAACGAGCACTTAAACCACATTTAAAAGCAGCACGCCAAATCACAGCCCCTACTGAGCCGGCACAGCAACACGAGACACCAAAAGCCACTTCTCCGAAGCATGCGCCTTCACCCCCTCCAGAGAAGGCACCCCGCCGATCGCCAGCATCTTTCACATCAAATGTTGGTGCGAAAGCGGCAAACATTAAGAACTCTAGACACAATGCCACGTGGAAGGAGGCCGCTACACTGCCACGAGACAAACCTGCAAGAAGGAACGCGCTCCTTCCAAGGCCTTCGTTGTGCTATGCATGCATGACTTTTGTTAATAATCCTAGAACCAGGGCGCCATTGGTTGGCAATCTCATAAAGAACGACGGAGCGGGCACCACCACCACAGCGGCCGACGAGATGATTCGCCGCCCTCGGACGGAGTCGGAATACGCCGGCAGGCTGCTGTCGCTGACGGCCGGAGCAAAGACAGCGGTCCCGCCGGCCTCAACGTCATCGCGCCCGACCGTTCAACATCTGTCTCCGCCAGCGGACGCCCCACCTTCTGTGGCACCGACAAACAGCCCAGTGACTCCGTTGGTCGACGAAGACTGCACGCTTGTAAGAGTCATCATCATCCTCATCATCAGCCTGACTACGCCCACTGCAGGGCAAAGGCCTCTCCCATGTTCCGCCAATCGTCCCGGTCCTGTGCTTTCTGCTGCCAAGTTATACCTGCAAACTTCTTAATCTCATCTGCCACCTAATTTTCTGTCTCCCTCTCACGCGTTTGCCTTCTCTTGGTATCCAGTTAGTTACCCTTAATGACCAGCGGTTATCCTGCCGCCGTGCAACGTGCCCGGCCCATGTCCATTTCTTCTTCTTGATTTCGACTATGATATGTAGAGGTAGAGCATCAGCCTCGCATGCAAGAGGTCCATGGTTCGAAACCCGGTGCCGGACAATTCCCAACCGGATTAAAAAACATGGCTGATTCCTCCATCATAAGAATCGGTATAACACGAAAGTGAGAAGTGTCTTCAAAGAAGTAGCGCTTATTGTGTAGTGATAATGAGAGTTCGTACAAATTCTACTGCTGTTTTACACCTATAGCACCGTTTGACGTGGATGCACCCACGTCGACGCCTAGTGGCACATCTCCATGACGGCGACTAACGCCCATGATCATGATTCAACCGGTGTAATAGTTAAACTTTTGAACATATACCTGGACACAGCGTGTCACGAATCGTGCGCAAAGATGACATCAACAAGCACGTAATAAACACTGGTACTGTGCACTTTTTTCAAAGCGTCGTCACTGAAGGAAAGAAACAGCACGGCGTGCACTCCGGAGGGATGCGGTAACCTACGCCTGTGCTCCTGCATACACACCGCACTGCGCTTCATCAACACGGGAGGCAGAGCTTCAGCCGCGAACGCGCGCAGGCATTCTGCGTCCCGCTGGCATCCGTCTCGCTCCAAGGCACCACATTCGTCCGTCGACATCATTGCCTTTCTGCACCGCTTACTGCAGGAGTTTAATTGGTCGGTGCTATCGCACTTGAAGTAGTCGGCTGCGAAACACCGTTGGTGCATGTGGAAGCGCACTCCTCCGACAACGAGCCGTCACACGCTAACACGAAGCAAAAGGCTAGAGTGACATATAACTGCGTCTAGGGCGACTCCCCGATGCTAGCGCGGGCAGCGTTTGTTGCTGCTATCGAGACGCTTTCACCATGACCTCCGAGATTGCGCACCGGCACGCAATCTCGGACGCCATGATATCGGTGCTAGTGTCATGCCGCATTACTTCTCTTCATCGCTCACAGACGGCGGCACGACTCGCCGCCGCCAACAGAGAGCCCCGAGCGAGAGAGGTTGCATGGGAGATATAAGGCGCGTTGGTAATATGTTCTCCGTCTGCTTGTTTAGCTCAGTCGGTAAAGCGTCGGGCGCTTACCGTCGCGGGCAAAAAAGTCCTAGGTTCGATTCCCGGCGGGGGAACATTTTCATAATAATTTTTCTTTCTCATTTTATAGCGTTAATTATATCAACGTCATGTCCGTAAAGGATATGCTTGGTGGACCCCGGCATAAAACACTTTCGTGTTAAAAAAAACAAAAAATCCGCGTGATGATGAAATTGCGTGAAAAGGCCTGGGGTGCAGCCTCACTGGCGACCACAGCCGGCAATGCACTCCCTCACCAGAGCAGGATTGGCCACCCCTGGTGCAGTACTCAGCCACTACCTCCCACATGAATACACCAATCTTGTAATAGTAGTCATTGTTTATTTAGGAAATGACACTAGAGTCTGCAGCCCAACAGGGAGCACGGCTCAGCGTCAGTGGAAGGGGAAGAGTTCAATAAAGGTGGATAGAAGAACAGAGAAAGATAAATAAATAAATACACCGCTGGGGTCTCATCCAATCATGGGGAAGGCCGATGGTGAAGAGAGGGTCCGGCAAGTAGCCGCGCTCAACGGTAGGTGGTGATTTCTGTCGCCTCCACAAACTCCAAGAGGCTGTGGAGAGCACGGAGTTCGGGAGACAAAGGGAACCGGAGGTCGCTGGTGGTCGTAACCAGGAGGCCCTGTTGCGTGTAGGTAGAGGTGAGCCTGGAGCGTTCTTGCGCCAACGCTGGGCAAGCACAGAGAAGGTGCTCCAGGGTCTCGGGGGTCGCCGCAACGTTCGCAGGTCGGTGAGGGGGGAGCGTCCCTTCGCTTACAAGCTCGCCGCTGTCCAAATGCAGCCAGTGCGGAGGCGAAGAAGCGTGGCGCACTGCCGCTTGGTGAAGCCGCACTCTGGGATAGGCTTGGGGCCCTTTCCATTGGCCACTCTGGCATACGGGTGGAGGGTTGTGAGCAGCTGTCTCAAGCGCTGCCTCGAAAAATCAGAGGCAGCAACAGCTCGCGTAAGCGGCACACCTGGGTGATATGCAGTTGTGGCAAGGGTGTCTGCTTGCTCATTACTGGTGATTCCTACATGAGCAGGCAACCAATGAGCATATACGTATATGTATAAGGGACTTATACATATACGTATAAGTCCCTTCATAAGTCTCCGTTTTCTTTTAGCGCTTTACCATCATGAACGTATACCAACACGCCCAACTGGCAGTTATTCTAAAGCAATCAAAGGTCACGAAACCCTCGCAGCAGCCAATGCGGAGAACTTGGAGCTCAGCAAGAATCGCGTAAGCTCAGATCTTTGGTGGTTCAGTAGGCTCTGGAGCGCTGGTTTTGAGTCGCAGAGGACTGCCACTGGTTGTTGGGGAGGGTCTTCCACCAGGACGTCTCAGCTCTGCCGCATTGCAGCTCGCCGCGAAGAGGAGCCGGCATTGCCGGTTCACCTCCCTGGCCGGCATGGTGCAGGCCGCAGCGGCGGACCCGTCAGCCCGGGCTGAGCCATCTGTGAACATCGGAAGCCTTCTTTCCAGCTGCTCGTGAAGCTTGCAGGTAGCGACCTGTTGCAGAGCCGCAGCTGGTGTCCGCCGTTTGGTCGCTCTGCCGAGCGACAGGTCGACATCCGCTGGACGGTGATGTGGTGCAGTCAGGGCGACTGCCTCCGGCAGGTCCGTGATTATCTGCTCATATAGCAGGCAAAGACTTCCCATCCGTGGAGACGGCTGGCTACGGAGTCTGGCCAGCAGGGCACCGCCTTAGGAGCACGGTGAAGAAGGTCAATGTGCCCCAGGGCTCGTTCGAGCATCCTGAGAGAAAGTGGCCATTCTCCAGCTTCGGCCAGCGTTGCAGCGACCGGCGAGTGCCTTGGAAGCCCAAGGATACTTCTTATAGCACCTTTGTGCAGTCCCTCCAGCTGCTCCCTCCTGGCCTGGGTGAGAATGACCAATGGGAGAGCATACAGCAGCACGGACCTTGCTGCGGCTTGGTTGAGTCGGAGGGCCCACTTGAGTGGAGCAACCACGACCATGTTGCTGCAGCTTGCTGACAGCTGCCTGCACTCGGCGGACCTTCGAAGTGGTTACCTTGACTGCAGGAATCCACGTGAGCCAGTGATCAATGGCAAGTCCTAGGTAATGGACCACCTTCTGCCAAGGGGAACGCGTCACCGGCAAGCGTCAGCTGCTTGGTGTAGCGCCGAGCGGAGGGAAGTGGATGAATCAACATGGCCTCGGTCTCGGCTGCGGAGACGGTAAGACCAATGCTGCTAAGGAAAGCCGTCACTGCATCTAGCGTCTGTTGCAGCGAGCGCCGAATGGAAGGCATTAATTTCCTCGGCCCCCGGGTCCATAGCGCCACGTCATCGGCATAAATAGAACAGCGAACAGGGATCCGAGAGTCCACCGGGAGCGATGTCGGAAGGCCCGCGAGAGCCACGTTAAACAGGAATGGGCTCAGCACCGAGCCCTGTGGGACACCAATCGGGATATCCCTAGCTTCGCTTAGCTCCTGTCCAACAAGCACCCGGAAGGTGCGCCCGGTCACGAAGGCGGAAATGAATCCCCGGAGACAGCCGTTCGGGTTGAGCCGGTCCGGGCAGGCCTCGATGACCGCATGAGGAAGTCCGTCAAAGGCACTCCGGACGTCCAGGAGCCCCAGCATTGCCACATCTCCTGCGGCCTTCGCATCCTCAAGGGTAGCCACTACGTCGGAGAAGGAGTCAGCTGTGCAGCGTTGGCGCCAGAAACCAGTGTGATGCTCCGGAAAGTACTGCGATTGGGCCGCTATCCATTCCAGCCGAGCTTGTGCTACCCTCTCCATCGCCTTGCAGGTGGCAGATGTGAGGGACGCCGGCCTGTATGAAGATGTGGATATTGCATGCTTCCGCAGTTTCAAGACTGGAGTCAGCACTGCAACCAGCCAGCTCTCCAGGAGGACACCGGTGCTCCAGATGGTGTTGAAACAGACAAGGAGCCACTCTTGCTCTGCATCAGCCAAGTTGCGCAGCATCTGGAACGTGATGCTGTCAGCTCTAGGAGCACTGCGTCGCCTCGTTCACTCGAGAGCAGCCCTGAGCTCGTGCATATGGATTGGTTCATTGCAAAGGGCTTGAATTTGCGCAACGACCCACTCCGCGTGATGACAAGAGGATGGAACTGACTGGACGGCTGCCGATGGAGGTGGGGCCTGCATGACAGGGGGTCTGTTGGCCAACTGGTCCGCCAGGAGCTCTGCCAAAGCTCCGGCGTTGATGCCCATGTGGACAGCCACGGCCAACACTTGGCTTTGTGCAGAGGGCCCCGGTAGGAGTGACGTCAGAAGGCGCCAAGCGCGTTGTCCATTGGGAGAGCGGTTGAGAGAGCCGCACACGCCCTGCCAGCTCTGATTCCTACGTCGCCGGGCATGACGCCTGCAGACGGCGTCCACGCGGCGAAACGCTGTCCAGTGTTCAGGTAAAGCGGCGCGCAACGCTACACGTTCCGCTCGACGCCGAGCAGCTCGCAGCTGCAGTTGCTGGATGTCATGGGACTGGCTGGCCCACTTGGGCCGTCGAATGGATGGTGGCCATTTTGGCATTGTCGGCTACTAGCTGTAGTAACGTCGCGGAGTCAGCCTCCTTCTGGCAGTGCTTGCGGAAGGCCTTCCAGTCAACGGTATGGCACAACCTGCTCCTGCCGGTCTTGCCTCTGATCGGGTTCAGCTGAAGGGGCAGGTGGTCCGACCCCCAGGTATCCGGGAGTGGTGTCCATGTGTAATGACAGCCCTCTGTGGCGAAGCTGACATTGATGGCAGAGAGGACCACCCGAGCCGCGCGCCGCATAAAAGTGGGAGTGCCGGTGCTGAGGATTGACAGGCCCACATGGTTGGAGACGTCCCACAGTGCCTGGCCGCGTGGATAGCAGTCATGGCTTGACCAAGCGGTATGGTTGGCATTGACATCACCGCAGAGGAGGAAGTCGTTGCGGAGGGGTTGGGCCAGTGGCATGAGGCTGGCCGGGTTCCATGGTCTGCCCGGACTGACATAAATACTGCCCACGGTTGTGTCGGACGCACCCAGGCGTACTCGAATGGCGCAGCATTCGACAGGACCACTTAGCAGGTCAGCCACTTGCGCTTCTGCATGTAATAGTTCTCGCCGCGCGTAGAACCCACAGCGCGGTGCACCCTGGTGTGGGCTTCATCAAGGCAGGGGGCAGAATTGCAAAGACTCCCGGGTGCAGGAAGTGCGGCTGCTGTAGCCAATATATCCAGGAAGGCGCAAGTCACTTGCCGTGTCAAAGACCTCCTGCAGAGCAAGCACGTCGTAGTCGCTCTGCATGAGGTGCAAAGAGAGGTCAGACTGCCGCCACCGCAATGAGTTAGCGTTCCACTAGAGCACACTCGGGCGGCGGCGGCAACAATGTCCTGCTGCTGGCGGGTCTGGACAAGCCATGACGACTATTTGGGAGGAGCGCGCCACCTGCCTGGAGGCAAATGGAACGCAACTGCTGGTTGTCGGGTGGCGGCAGGTCGGCGACCACACGTAAGAGAAATTGAAGGTTTGTGTTCTCATTGCTGGCAGACTGAGGAGCCTTCTTCTGGAAGGGTGATGGCATGGCGCACCCTCGTTTCTTGCCACTGGCCAGGTGTCCCATCTGCTGCCAAGGGGCTTCGGGGTGGTTGACAGGGTTTCTAAGCTCCGTGGCAGGAGTGCTGAGTGCTGCAGCGTAGGTCTTGCCTCCAGCAAGAACGGCTTGAGGTGGACCGGAACCAGTGGATCCCGCGCTGCTGCGTGCAGCCCGCAGGACCGCCTGCGCCTCACGATGTGACAGGTGTGTGGGAGCTGACGCCTTTATGGTGGCCAGACGCCCCTCCTTCTGTCATAGCTTGCAGTCAGCTGAATCGGCTGGATGGGGTCCCCCACAATGCAAGCATTTGACCCTGCTTGAACAGATGGAGTCCACCTGGTGTTGGCTACCGCACCGCAAGCACCGCACTGGCCTCTGGCAGGTTGCCGTGGCATGCCCGTAGCATACGCAACGTAGGTACTGTAAAGACCGAGGTCGGCAGGGGCCGCACCTCGAAAGGCACGTTGAAGAGGTAAATCTTAGCAGGAGGAGTAGGCGCGGCAAAACGGAGCACCAGGGTTGTGCCCCACGCTTCGTTGTGACGACTGGTACGTCTTACGAGGTGTTGGCCAGAAGAGCGTCATCGGTGAAGTTGCCGTGTACGCCCTGCACCACGCCGCTGCTCTAGGAGCGGTCAGCAGGAAGGCGTGCAATGACAGGAATCCCGATAATCTCCGACGTGACCAACAGGCGTTCCTTTCACTCCGGTGATACCACGTCCGCTGCCACAATGTTCTTTTAGGGGCGAAGCTCCTTAGGGCGTAGGCTAGTCGGGCGTCGTCCTGCGTAGTTGTCGTCGTCGTCATAGCCACCCCTGTGCGATGACGACGACGCTGTCATCACGGCACAGAACTGTGCCGCATACTGGGGACATAGAATGTACCCACTATGCGTCATAACGATGATGACGCTGATGACGATGACGATCGCGATGCCATACAACACATGGCATCGTGATATGATCTTACATGCAACCAACCACTATCCGAAGAACCTGCATCGATCTCGTCTTTGCAAACTTTCCACTACGACCCATCCAGGACCGCTCTTCCTCCATTTCACCGGCCATGAAGCCATTATAATGATGGGGGAACGGAAGCCACGGCTTATGTAAACGGTAACCACGACCAACGAAGAAACGAAAACAAAACGGAAAATCACGGCTCACGAATAAAATATAAATTTCTTGTATATATACACACAGTGTTTTTCACGTCCTTGATGATATACTGGGCGAATTTCACGGAAGATTCACGCTTTTATGATGAACCTCTGGAGCTTCACCCACTCATCATCATTCACTCCGTGGATATGCTGTCATTTTTTTCGTGTTAACGCGCACCTCTTTTACACCAGACATCGAAGCGAACGCCTGCGCAATGGCCAAGCGAGAGGTACGGGGAAATGCTGCACCGTTATATGCCGGTCGAAACAGCACCGTGCAGGCTGTCGTCAGTGGGGCGAGTAAAGAAGCTGTAGGGGTCCCGGAAGTACCAGCAGGAGTCAGAGCAGAAGTAGCATACGCGGACTGCAGGAGGCTAGAGGTCGCGAAGCAGAGGTGCCGGCAGGCCCAATTCCGGAAAGTGGGGCGGTGTTACTGGCCATGCCTTATGGCAATGGTAGCACGCTGGCGATGTTTCTGCGCCTTTTACAGGACTTGCCCAAACTCGCTATCGTTGCAGCTGCCACTGGCATTGGGGGGACGGCCACTCGGCCACACCAGCAACACAGGAAGGGAAGCTTTGGGTTGTTTCAGACTACCGCAGCGCAGGCACCGCGCTGGCCTCTGGCAGGTTGCCGTGTGATGCCCGTAGCATCCGCAACGTTGGCACTGTAAAGGCCGAGGTCGGCAGGGCCGCACCTCTAAAGCCTTGTTGAAGGGGTGGCAAAACGGAGCACCAGGGTCGTGCCCCGTCGCTTCGCCGTGACGACTGGTACGTCTGACGAGGTGTTGGCCAGTAGATCGTCGTCGGTGAAGTTGCCGTGTACGCCCTGCACCACGCCGCTGCTCTGGGAGCGGTCAGCAGGAAGGCGTGCAATGACAGGAATCCCGATAATCTCCGACGTGACCAACAGGCGTTCCTTTCACGCCGGTGATACCATGTCCGCTGCCACAATGTTCTTTTTCGTGTTAATGCGCACCTCTTTTACACCAGGCATCGAAGAGAACGCCTGCGCAATGGCGAGGCGATAGGTACCGGGAAAATGCTGCACCATTATATGCCGGTCGGAACAGCACCGTGCAGGCTGTCGTCGGTGTGGCGAGTAAATAAGCTGTAGCGGTCCCGGAAGTAGCAGCAGGAGTCACACCAGAAGTAGCACCACGCGGACTGCAGGAGGCTGGAGGTCGCGAAGCAGAGGTTCCGGCAGGCCCAATTCCGGGAGGTGGGGCGGTGTTGCTGGCCATGCCTTATGGCAATGGCAGCACGCTGGCGACGATTCTGCGCTTTTGAAAGGACTTGCCGAAACTCGTTCTCGTTGCAGCTGCCACTGGCATTGGGGGGACGGCCGTTCGGCCGCAACAGCAACACAGGAAGGCACGCTTTGGGTTAGTTCAGACTGTGACGAAGGCCCTGTTGAAAATAAAGAAGTGGGTCATGGGCTTAGGGAGGCGTGAGAGAGGGGAAGAGGAAGTTCGGGATTTGGAGCTAGCCCTTATGAAGTAAAGACATGTTCCTGAACTACGAACACGTGTCCTCGTTCTTTATATTTGGTGCCGTGAAACCCGGGAGTGATCGGTCCAGGACGACGTTACTTCGGCTGAGCGTCTTCGGAAGGTGCGTGGGACTGTCAGGGCCAGCGTCTCATCATATATATCGCTCCTGACAGAACTACTGCTGGACTCGGAAACCGAGACACGCGATGTCAACAGCCAAGTCACCGTTTTGATGACCAAGGAAGCTGAGGTCCGCCAGTTGGACTAGAAGATTCTCGATGTTATTGAAGACGAGGCAGTTGACATGGAAGTCAAGGGTGCTGCAGACTACCGTGAGAAGGTCTTGCATGCAATAGCTGATGGACAGTGTTTCCTGTCTGAACGCAAACAGTCTCTTCACCTACGTGACACGTGGTATCTGCCTCTCGGTTGCGTCAGAGATGCGAGCAGAAACTATGAGCGAGCTGGTTCCTGTAGGATTGCCGATGGCTGTGACAGCGTCTCTGACGGAACTGGAAAAGACATGAGATGTTTTGAAGGCTCCGATTTGGTCCACGAGAGCGGACGGTCTGCAGGTCAAGAAGTATATGAAAACAGTGCGATTGAAGTTGAAGGAAATAACAGAGCATCGGTCATGACGGCGTGCGGAAGGGTGGAACCGTCTCCACAGAATTCAATGATTCAGGTCACTTTTGGCAGTTATGAAGCACCGATGACGAGTGTGGAAGATCCTCCTGTGCAAACGATGCACGCTGCCAGCTGGACAGGAGAGGAACAGCCATTGGAGCATTGTGGCAGAATTCCGAAGAGGGCTAAAGAACCAAAAGACGAGGATCAAGCGATAGCCTGTCTCGAAAGTGCAGGCGGAAGTCGTGGAAACGGTGGATGCTGCGGCATGAAGGATGAGGTTGAAGAAGATGAACAGGTTTCTGTCAGTGACCAACTGAAGAAGCGTACAAATGACGAAACCGCCTACAGCTTGCCCACCAGGAACGAGGGCTCCTTCGATCTTTTCGGCGGTGGAGCAAGCAGCCCTCCGGTGTTTTCTGTGGTGTCCTCGTTGTTGGACCTACAGACAGGACGCCAGGACACTGCTCCACTCAACGTCGAGGAACTGAACGAGGTTGTGACCAAGCAAATTGATGGTCGCCCTGGAAAGCAAGTGAGAGCCCTCGTTCTGCCTCCGGAAGCGAAGTGCAGTGCCCTGTGGATGGTGCAGAAGCGAAAGCGCCACTTCGCGAACGAACTGCGCAAGCCTATCACCGAGCATATTCCCAGGCAGCAGCAGGAGAGCAAGGCACAGGGTTCGGGCCGCAGCCAGAAACATCGCTGCCGGTATCCAGGCATTTCTTGGAGAAGACTCCAAAATGCTGCAGTAAACAGTCTACAGGAGAACCTGAGTGCGGCGTACACCAGCAATGCCACACCAAGATGGAAACGACGGAGATGGAAGCGCGCACATTGTATACATATCGGATCAGCAGGCTTCAACAGAGATTCGAGTCAGAGAAGCGGTGTTAGTGCAAGAACACTTATCCGAGTGACGTCACTGCATCACGGACGAGGCGGTGTTCTCGCAGCCTGCTGCGTGGGTTTTGCAATTGACCACGTGGTGAACCAGCCGCTACGAAAACTAAACTGTACATGTTAGAAGCAGCGAAATGACTTTTCTAACAGTCGTCCCCTCCCCCCTCGGAGGATGTTGAAAATAAAGAAGAGGGTCATGGGCTTAGGGGAGGCGCGAGAGAGAGGAAGAGGAAGTTGGGGATTCGGAGCTAGCCCTTATGAAGTAAAGACATGTTCCTGAACTACGAACACGGGTCCTCGTTCTTTATAGGCCCCACTGCTTGTAGCTTGCGTGAGGCGCCCTCATCATCCCTACCGGGCTCGCTAGGACACAGACGCTTGCGCATGGTAGTGGTGTCCATATATTCAGAGTCCGAGCCTGGTGGCAGAGGGACGTCCAGCAGTGCAGGGGGAGACTCACACTGCCTTCCCGATACAGCGGCGTGATCCCCAGTAAGCCGCACATCTGGGGTACTCTTGGGGGTGGAGTTCTCCCCGGCAGTGCCAAGGGTGCCGGCCGAAGCCGTCTGGAGAGTTGGCGCAGTGGCCAGGGAGGCAGCGTCGACAATGTTGGGGCAGAAGGCGCCAGGAGTCGGTGGTTGCCCGGCGATGTTGTGTAGCTGCGCGGCGGAGTCACCGGTCAAGAGGGGTGGCGTCACCAACATCCCAGCGTCGGAGGTGGTCGTGCACGTGACGGCCTGGCCGAGGCGTTGAACCTGCTCGTGCTGCAACCGCATCTCGTTGGCGCCGGCGATTAGTTGCCATAGTATTCGTGGGCAGGCGACGCTCGCCGAGCGTCTGTGCGGCGAGCTGCGTATGAGGGAACACGGCGGTCGGTCGGTCGGCTTGACGGTCGTTCACGCCGGGGCTGTTAGGGACACCTCAGCCATGCTAGCCGTGAAAACGGCTGCGTTAGACAAGCGCCCAGATTGCAGGAGCTGAGCTAAGCTTGTGGACAAACCTCAGCAGTCGAGGTGACGAGGAACTCAGCAGAGACAACGTGCTAGGCCGTGCGAGAAGGCAGCTTGGAACACCCTTGTCGATCTGCATTTCGACGTGCTAATTTGAGTGGGCCTCTCTTCTGCATCTACATTACGCTCTCCAGGGCGTGCGACCAGCGCTGGTCAAGGTGACCTGCAGCCTGTCGCTGCGGTCTGTCCAGCCACCATCGCCCACCGACACCTTCTTCCGGATCGCTTGGTGAGCGTGCGTCCTTCTTCTCACCTCATATGTTTTGTGTACATTGGGCGCTGTGCATTTTGATGTGGTGACTGCCTTCTCAGCGACGGCAGTGATCTGCGTCTTCGCGCGGCTCCCTCATCGACACGGCCTTCACCGTGTTCCTGGTGGAGTAGCTAGCCCCCTCTTATGCCCCCAGGTGATGGCGGTACTTTTAGATGCGAAGCATCTTATGCTCAGGGGCTCTGTCCGTCCTCCCGCGTCCGGTCACTTTTGTGAAGTAGGGAAGCAGCCACAACACGAACCAGAACACTGTATTACATACAATAAGGTCGTCAACCAAGATTACAATCACAAGAGTGATTGCCGAGAGCACAGAGCGGCTGCTTAGCAATGGCTAGGCAGGTGGTGGGTGCAAGCAAATAATAACACGCACCACCGGTGGTGTCTGTCGCCCATGTTGACTCCATTCCTTGATCTTGCTTGCGGGGGCTTTGTCCGTTCCTTCTTCCCTCGTCCCACAGCGCATGCACGTCCCCTCCCCCCCCTCTCTCCTCTCCTAGGCTTCCCCCCTTCCTCTCGTATCGGAATGCTCTCCTATACGGAGCGGCGCCCGTGTCCCACAGCCCATGCGCGTCCCCCCTGCCCTCTCCTCTAGGAATCCTCTACGCTACGGAGCGGCGCGCACGACAGGTGGTGCGACAGCTGCATACTCCGCTGGGGGCATCACGGTGGTTCCGCGGTATGAAAATGACGGAGCGCGCGCGCCTCATTCTCTCTCCTGTGCAGCGCCGCGATGAGCGCCCGGGCCGCTACCGCGAAACAGGAGCGGCGACGTTTCTCCTGCTCAAGCCAGCCATCTCCCCGCTGCTTCGCATCCACACATGATTCCCTTAAGCGGGAGTTGGGGAATTTTTTTATTGGCTAAATGGGTCTGTTAAGGAGGGGGGGGATGTGGGGTTGCACGCGCAACTTTGTCTTCACCGTGGGGGCACCTCGGCTGCACGCTACGATTGTACGCTGGGCGGCGAGACGAGTTGCGGCGGAGGGGGGCACCTAGCCTTAGGCGCCCTGCTGCCTGGCAGAAGCGGAGATGCCCCGTTCCCCTCCTTGCCCTTTTCTGGGGAGACTCCTCTCCAGACCCTAGGAACGTGTCGCTTTCTTAGGGGGGCTCGTTGTCTTTCGACTTGGGGAGCCGTGACTTACACAGCTCGATCGAGTCGGGAGCCACCAAGCCGCCATCACCCCCTGCGGACCGTCCGGCTCTTTGTGGGTGACCTACTGCCCCAGGGCTGGAGTGCAAAGCCACGAGAGGCGAGTCGGGGCATTATCGCACTCTCTCGTGTGCTTCACCTTTCGGTGCTTTTTCATGTTGTCGTGCGGAACTGATCCGGCGCTTCGTTTCTATTTGTGAATTGTGTTGTGTGTTGGTGGCGCTTGACGCTAATAAACAGTGTCAGGCAAAGAACTCGAAACCCGCCGCGAACGTGATGCAACGCGAATCACAGGGTTAGGGGTCCAGCTCTAACTGATAGGGCTACTGCGTAGTGCTTGTAGCGAGTGACGAACGCTACTCCGCTGGCGAGTGGTGTGACCCAAAGACGGGACAGTTTCGCACGCGCGGAACTGTTTGTTACAAAGTAACCCCTATAGTCTTTAACAATCCCTGCGATAGTGTACTATATACACTATACTATACGTGGTACTTCATATTCTTTTAGATGCGAAGCATCTTATGCTCGGGGCTCTGTCCGTCCCTCCCGCGTCCCCCCCCTCCCGCGTCCGGCCACTTTCATGAAGTAGGCAAGTACCCATTATGCGAACCAGAACACTGTAGTAATATGAAGGCCGTCAACCCTACTACAGTCATCAGAGTCATGGCCGAGAGGACAGAGAGGCTGCTTAGTAATGGCTAGGCAGGTGGTGTCTGTTGCCCAGGTTGACCCCATTCCTTGAGTCATGGCCGAGAGCACAGAGAGGCTGCTTAGCAATGGCTAGGCAGGTGGTGTCTGTTACCCAGGTTGACCCCATTCCTTGATCTTGCTTGCATGTGTTTGGAGGGGCTTAGCCCGTCCCGCGTCCCCTCCCCCCTCTGTCTCCTACGCTCACCCCCTTTCTCTCCTCTAGGAATCCTCTACTCTACGGAGCGTCCCACACCCCCCCACAGCGCATGCGCGTCCCCTCCCCCTATCCTCTCCTACGCTCACCCCCTTTCTCTCCTCTAGGAATCATCTACTCTACGGAGCGGCGCCCGCGTCCCACAGCGCATTCGCGTCCTCTCTCTCCTCCAGGGATCCTCTAATCTACGGAGCGGCTCCGGCGTCCCACACCCCCACAGCGCATGCACGTCCCCTCTATCTCATCTCCTACGGTCCCCCCCCGTCCTTTCCTCTAGGAATCCTGTACGGAGCGGCGCGCACGACAGTTGGTGTGACAGCTGCATACTCCCGCTGGGGTGCCACGGTAGTTCCGCGGTATGACATGACGGAGCGCGCGCGCGTCATCCTCTCTGCAGCGCCGCGATGAGCGGCCGGACCGCTATCGTGAAATGAGAGCGGCGACCTTCCTCCCGCTCAAGCTAATTATCTCCCCGCTGCTTCGCATCCACACGTGGTTCCCTTAAGCGGGAGATGGGGAATTTTTTAGGGGCGAAGCTCCTCTTAGTCTAACATTGTCCTGCGTCTGGCGTAACCGGCAGTATCTCGTGATAATGATGACGATGACGCTGATGACCATGAAGAATAAGCGCGTTCCAGACCACCTCTAGTTCCCATCGTGTGCACCGAGGAAGCAGAGCGTCCCGCAGGCGGTGTGGCCATCTATGTCAAGCAGAACACTGTAGTACAATAAGGCCGTCAACCACTACTACAGTCACTAGACTCATGGCCAAGAGCATAGAGGGGCAGCTTAGCAATGGCGAGGCAGGTGGTGTCTGTCGCCCAGGTTGACTCCAGTCCTTGATCTTGCTTGGGTGTGCTTGCGGGGGGCTTAGTCCATTCCTCCTTCCCGCGTCCTAAACCTCTCCAGAGCATGCGCGTCCCCTCCACCTCTCTCTCCTCTCCAACGCTCACCCCCTTTCTCTCCTCTAGCAATCTTCTACTGTACGGAGCGGCGCGCGTGTCCCCTCTCTCTCCTCTCCTACGCTCACCCCCTTTCTCTCCTCTAGGAATCCTCTACTCTACGGAGCGGCGTCCGCGTTCCACATCCCCACAGCGGATGTGCGTCCTCTCCTCCTCTCTCCTCTACGCTCACCCCCCTCTCTGCCCTCTAGGAATCCTCTACGGAGCCATATAAGAACCCCTATCCCTCCACTCCACCGACCATAAAGCCTTTATAATGAAGGGGGACCGGAAGCCACGTCTAGCTACCATTTACCAATAGATAAAATTTCTTGTATATATACACACAGTGTTTGTCACGTGTTTGATGATGTACTGAACGAAAATTCACGGTTTATCGGTTCACGGTTTAACGATGAACCTCCAGAGCTTCACCCACTCATCATCATTCACTCCGTGGATATGCTGTGATTTTTTCAATGAAGCAATTTTCTGCAGTATTGGGATGACAGTGGCAGTGGAAAACATGTCACACTATATAGACAAGCAAAAGCGTCCTTATAGCCGCCATCTGACACAAATTTGAAATTGCGCTTTTTTTTATTCAGGGGGTTTCTCTTTCTCGCTATGTCTATTGGTTTTCCAGTCTTTCCATCTTTTTCTTCTCTCTTTTTTTTCTGTGTCTTTATTTCTCTCTTGCCGTGTAGTCATTCCCTCGCCTTCTATCTATTTCACTCCTTCACTATAATAGCTCTCCTGTAAAAGTCTTACACCAAGTATGTACTACAGAATTTGAAGAAGTCCCACTGCTCTACACACTTGTCCACAAAAATTAGCAAGGGGCCACTCGGGCGGCAAAGTTTGATTAGGGTTTAGGGGCCACAGGTTTCTGCGTCTCTTGTTAATGATCTGTACTCAGCGTTTTTTGGCAGTGATTCAGCGCGTGCCGGTTCACAATGATGATAATTTTTTTTATCCAGGAGGCACGGCAAACCTCCACGTTTGTAGACCTGCTGAAAAATTCCTATGGGGCATATACCACAGAAACTGGGGAAATCGCACTACTCACCACGCTGGTCCACTAAAACTTAACAAAGGAATACACGGGCGTCAAAAACTGATTAGGGGCCGCACGTTTCAGCTTGTCCTGTTTACCATCTTTACGGAGTACTTGGGTGGTGGTCCGCCTCGGTGGAACAGTGGCTACGGTGCTCGGCTGCTGACCTGAAGGTCGCAGGTTCGATCCCGGCCACGGCGGTCGCATTTCGATGGAGGCGAAATGGTATAGGTCCGTGTACTGTGCGATGTCAGTGCACGTTAAAGAACACTAGACAGTCGAAATTTCCGGAGCCTTCCACTACGGCGTCTCTCATAATCATATCGTGGTTCTGGGATGTAAAACCCTAGATATTATTATTATTGGGCGGTGAGTTCATGATGATGATAATTCCCTATGTACGACATACGGCGAATCTTGACGATAACAGGTCTGCTGTAAAAAACAAAGCTTAAACGTGAAAGTTTTTGCTTCGTACTACGGCAGCTGCGGGTATAAAATTTCCATATTTTAACCTTTCACGCAGCGAGAACTCTTTGATTGAGAATCCAACGAAACCTTTCAGAGATGGGGAAATTTTTATTTTACACCTCAATTCGGCTCAGGCCAAGGGATGTGCATGCACACGTCGTGAATCAACCTTGTTTGTACGCCATGACTTTCCATTTACGTTTATCGTTTTTCCCAGGCAGAACATGCGTCGCTAAGGAAGGACGCTGATGGATGGGATATCATGGAGTGGGAGCGTCACTTGAAACAAAATAAGAAAAACGGGCTTCTGGCTTAGTGGGATACCTGGCGTAAACAAAACATCTACCGAGTCCAATAGGTAGCCTAACAAACCCATCTACCAAGTCTTCTGACAGTGATACCATTCTGAATGATTTCCCGGAAATGCGCCTGCACAGAGCCGACGCACGACTTCATTGTGTTGTGCAGGTGTCCCCATTGGTTCATGCTTTCTTCGCTCATCTCGTTCTTCGTGTGTGAGAGTGGGCTGCGAGGAGTGGATGTCCCCAGATTGGCTGGGCTCATATCACCGCCCCTTAGGCACACGGATGCTACCACGCCACAAGCGTATAAAATAAGGGTGCATTTCTAAAAACGAACACGCTCTCCCCGTTGAACACCACGTTCGTTCGCTTAGAGACCAAACTGCTATTTGCGAATGTCACCCTTAGCTCAGATGAAACGTATCAAGGCGTATGTAGCAACCGATGATGAGACACGCTGGCTCCCGCAATGTCACATCGGGCTTGCAGCAGCAAGACGGACCTTGCGACCTGTGACTGTACTTGTCGTAAGTGCTTCTTTTTGCTATGACTCGCGAGCCATCATTTGATATTATCTTGTTTTGAGTAGGACATACGCTGGATTATTTATTCTGAGATTGCAATGTCACCCCGTTGAGTGTTGTGAACAGGACCAATGAAGTCGATGCAATCATGGGCTTGAGGGTGATGCTACCTCGGCTTGTTCATTAAAGACCGGGCGATGTGTTTTCCCGCTCATTTTCTTCTGCGGTGTCATCGGCCACATTGAGCGGTTTATTCGGCTTTGCCTGCAGTTGGACATGCAAAGAGCAGCGATGGTTAACCACCTGCGAAGGGTTAGTGTTAGGCACGAGATATCTGAAGATGTTTTTCCTGAAGGGCCTGCGGCAACGAGGAGTAGCGTGAAACGAATTTCGAGTGATTTCCTCCGAGACACTGGGTGGGTTAACAGGTGGTGACAGACCCCACAATTCAGATGCTCAAGTGCAACGATTGCCGTTTATGGATGGCAGGCTACCTCCGCCAGCTGCAACATTTTCAGCACCACCACCTAAACAATAAATTCTTGCTTGTGTGTGAGAATATGGGTATTGATTACAATATCCGCGCAATACTAAACGCAATTTTTTCTCTTCAATTTTTGTTTTCTTGTGTAGGTGCAAGTCATACTGTGAAAAGAAAGCAGCTAGTGATGTTTGAAAGAAGCTACGGAGGAAATCGCAGATGCTCTTGTTCTCTCGGATATGTCCACGCGATCTTAATAAGCTACCACTGCCAGTGATGGCGAGTACATTTATCCAGTTGTCTGCAAAATGAAAGTACACAGGTGCGACGTCCTAGCAGGCCTTACTCTTCACCCTATGGAAACTTTTCTCAATAATATATAATGCGGCCCAAACTTATGTGTCAAGAAGAAAATGGATAATAAGGAGCGACAAAGAGAGAGGCGTGCCAAGTGAAAACACGCAAAACTAACCGCTTACGCTCCCCTTCTACCATCTCTCCTGTGAACGGCACAAGCCGTCTCCGCTGTTAGCTAACTGGTGTACATGGTGTCACACCGAGGGTCGAAGCTTCTACCTGTCTGTTTTCCTCAAGAAAAAGGCCTTTCCAAAGGAAGAAGGCGATCTTATTATATTGAACATCTGTGGACTTCGTAATTTGATCGGATCGGTAACTCAATGCCGCCTCCGGCGGCTTTCTCATCCATGTATCCATTGCACAACTCAATGCCCGTCATTTATCCGTACGTGCTTATTGTGACTCCTCCATGTCCACTATTATTCTATGAATGGCCTAAAGGTCTCAGGTTGTTTCCTCTCTGATCCACCTTGATGTCTCACTATCACTTTAAATGTAGAAAGCAGTTATTATTGCGATAGCAATTATATGGACACTCGCGGCTGGTTTTCGCCGTCGGCGTCGGCGTCATTTGCCGTATATGTATATGTATATATATAACCGGGCCCGCCCGTCGTTCGTGAGCGTGAAAAGACGCGAGGGGGGGGTCCCTCGAGCGACCATCGGCCGACAGCGGGCGGGGGGCGGGGGGGGGGGAGCGGGGGGCGACGTTCGATTTTACGAGCGCGGGCGCGGGCGCGCGCTTTATCTCCCCTTCTCATCTCCCCTTCTCGGCGGCCGGGCCGCCGTACCCTTCTACGTGCTGCGCTCTCAACGCGAAGAGAATTCTCTTAAACAAGCGTTTTCTAGAGTTGCGTGAGATCGGATCCAAAAAGAGTTAGCTGCCAGCCTCACTTCGTATAACATTACAATTTTTTTGCTATCGCATTCATTGCTTCACCCTTGCGGTGAAACTGTGACTTTTTTCTTTTAGTGCATGCTGTGTCTTCCTTAGCTTACTCAGAAGTTCCTTTGCTATACTCTTTATTTCTGCTGCTTGCGGTAATAGCGGCTGAAAGAAATATTTGCACACTTTTTTTCTTTACGGACCGCGGTAATTATCTGGTTATATATTGGAAACATCTTCCGGATGTGCTCACACCCATTATTACCCTCATAAAGAACATCTCCTATTAGCACAGAAAATCTATCTTGCTAGGATTGCTTTTGTCGCAAGCCATCTATTAGATTAGTCAGCTTATTTAAAAAAAACATTCCATACATGTGATTACAACAATAAAGAAGTCAGCTGATAGATCTTCTAACTAATTTCGATCGCGACATCGGCAAATGTCTTCATTTGACACAATTTATTTCTGTCTGATTGCACTCTGATTTAGGTAGGGTGCCTACGGCCTCTTGGAATAGAAACACTGATGAGCACTAAAGGCGAGAGCAAGCGAGTGCATATTTTCTTCTTGTCTTTGCTAATGCGGTAGCTGTAAAAGGCTCAGCCTGTTTAGCCAATGTACTTTGTCACTCACCATGCTGTAATCAAAATGCGCTTGCAAATGTTTCTGTGTTTTTTTGGTTGGCAAACTTACAGCACCAGCAATCAACTCGAAATGAGGATTCCGCAGCAGCTCACAGGAGTTCATTATCGTTAACTATCGTTATATTCACACTTTCTCTCAAAGCAATTAGGAGTGAGGAAAGAACAATCCACCAGTCTTCTCGAGCTGGATAACTGTATTTACTACCATCATCTAGGCGATCATCAAGGCGTGCATTAAAGGTGTCAATGCCGGGTGTTACACCAATTACGTATTGCGTATAGAACAAATCGCAAGACGACAGCGGTTGCGAAGGGCACTTGGCACAGTCGTGCACTGTAGCCTCTCCAGTGTATATAGTAAAAAGTATTTAACATCCGGGGTAGCAAATTGTAGTGGGAGCGGCCCGCGGCGCTGCCGCCCTGAACGGCTGCAGTGCTCCTCAGGACTATATTAATAAAGTTCATTGTCTGTCTGTTAGTGAAGCAGTTCTTTAATTGCGCAAACACTCTTAAAAAGTGATCACGCTTTTTTCTGTTCGCGCTAATAAAATGATAAAATGTATGGACATATTGTCAGTTCTTAATAACCCGGAAGTGATAGGTTCTTAGTTACTTGTTTACGCAATGTTCAGTGTTACTAAAATAAGAAAGAAGACAATTGAAACTTATTCATCGGATTTACCACATAGCTAACAAAAGTCGAGGGTGTCACCACTCTGGTACATAAAATAATTCCCGACAAATGCAAGTCGTACTAGCGCTCCATGAAAATGAGCACTTGATTACATATTTGAGGGTTGTGCGCTAGACATCCTTCGCAGAGGAGCATGAGCATGATCCAAAACCATGCAGGTAGCTTCATTGTTCATGCTGTAATGGCCGCATCTAACCAGTGAATTCAGCACTGGGCTGGGAATTATAGCATCTGTGAAATATTTTTTGTTGCATAGCGACGATGAGGCCACCACTTTTGGCCCACAAAAACAAACTGTTTGCGAGGCGAAGTCCACAAATCGCCCCAAGCTAGAGAATGTGTGCAGGCAGATATTTGCATTGCGCTAAAACCGTTGTATGATTGGATCCTTCTGGCAGACTCACCCAGGTTTTCATCTGCGGCCTTTGTTTCTTCAAGGCGCCTTAAAAGGTGATTGGTGATGGAGATAATGTCACGTGGTTTAGCTGTTACTACTTGCGACCTGGAAAACAAGAAGGTGGAACACAAACGAGCATGGCTATATAAAACCTCCGAGAGTCCTTCTTTCCACCAAAAAATGGCAAAGCTTGCACTAAGTCGCACAAATTTTAAAACAGCAAAACTGGACGATTCTGAAGAAAAAAAAATTAGGGGACCCTTGAGCTTCGTCTTAGGTGTTGAAAGCGATAGAGGTATCCTGTCCCTAGTGCGTATTTCGATCGCTTAGTGCCTACTATGTATTGGGCAGCATGCTTTAAACCACGAGCAATTATGAGCGTGAAATGTTTTCGAACTTGCTATGTGTCCACAACGGGGTCTTAAGGGAATACGCGCAGCAACGTGTGTGCCTTTTGTAATGGGTGGCTGGCTTTAATCCACGATGTCGTTTTGATAATCACATGTTCTGACGCCCGATGGCAATGAACGCTTGTACCACGCAATATTACTGCTATATTACATGTTGTATTGTGACGCCTGTATACAGGACGCGTGTATTTGTAAAGCGTGAAGGTTATTTTTACTGCATTTCCAAGCAGAGAAAGTTATTTTTGGGGAATTTCCAAGAAGACGCGCGGCTGTGTGGTAGAACACCTGCTTGCCACGCAGGCGGCCGGGGTGCGATCCTCACTCGGAACCGGAAATTTTTATTATTTATTTTATTTGCGTATTTGCATTTCCAAGCCGAGGAAGATATTTTTGCTGAATTTCCAAGCAGACTCGTGACTGTGTGGTAGAACACCTGCTTGCCGCGCAGACGGCCTGGGTTCGATCCTCACTCGCAACCGGACACTTATATTATTTATTTTATTTCCATCTTTCTGGATTTTTCGGTCACGGGAAAGATGATGATTTTTCGCTCACAACCAACGACGCCGACACCGACGCCGATGCCAGAATTACTGCGAAACGAGCTCTTTAACGCTATCGCGTTAATATGATTGCTTGCAGGTTGCTGTTAGGCTTCAACTAGGGGACGCTGGGTTATTTCTAGGTTGCTTCTAGGTAGTTCTTAGGCTTTAGCTGGGCGATGCTACGGTGTCTCTATGTCGATTCTTAGCGCAGAGAAGTTCACTTTAAATCACAGACAGTCACAGACACGACAAGGATGTGCAAACTCCAGAGAAAGGAATTGACACTGAAACCGAATGTTCGCACAACTCATAAAGCTGCGGGCACGTCGCTTTGCAGTCGTTTTTAGAGGGTAACTGTTGCCTTCTTGATTTTTATTGGACCATTGGTAAGCAGTGGCATTTGCCTGATTTATGTGGCACATACCCATGATAAGAGCAATTTCTTGAACTAGCTGTTGTGTTCTTCATTTTAGTGCACCAGTGTTGAGTTGTGGGATTGGCATAATTACTGTGGCGCTTACGTGTTCACGATGATTATGAGAGTCTGTGGTGGCAATCCGGTGTACCTCGACCTTTAACTGCTTCATTGTTAAAAATAGGAAACAAAATGGCCGCGCTCATTTATTTAGGAGTTTCTTCTTGTCCGGAAAGGAAGTTACGAAAGTCAGATACCCTCACATGCCGTAAACGTGACGTCAAAGGGGAAAGTCACGTGACCTGATGCCCCCCCCCCCCCCCCAATTGAAACTAATGCGCCAACGGCGACAAAGAACGAAAACGACCACTCATCAAAACTTTGGCAAGCCTTCCTGACGCACTCGCTACGGTTTATAAGACGTCTATAGCGTATTGTGTGGCCGTCTATCTGTTCTGACTTTGCCCTATCTTGGAAATGCCAGGGCAAAATCACTTGGGAATTCCGGGGACTACCCTGGCGCGAGTCCCCTACACATGTAAAGGTTAGGTTCAACGTGGAATTGTGAATGGAGCTGTAACGCGAGAAGTGACCGCTTCGAAGTTTCTATAATATGATCGTCCGTAAGTGCAAGGTCACGGGGTTGATCGTTTCAGTATTTCTTAGAGTGCCATTGAAAAGTTTAAGGCAAATTTCTGCCGAAAAATCTTCAATCTTAGAAAAAAGACAGCGTAATAAAGTCACTGAAGCAGCAATACTTTTGTTTTCAGCACGTGTTCAGGACTTTCGAGTAAAATACCATTGACAGTGTGTGTTTTGCGACATCTACCATTCGTAGATGATCCTTACTGTTAAATAAACTCTAGAAATTAAGTTACCTTACTGTATCGAGAAACACGTACCTTGAAATGATCACTTCTTTATGACTAGCGATCAATTTCTTAACTGCAGCTGAAATAAAAGAATTAAGTAAGGGTTTTGGTGTCCCAGAAGTGAACCAGATAGTGCAACATTTGGTAGTAGTGAGTTGAGATGTCTTAAAGGAATAGCCATTGACCTTTTACTTTTCTGCACACTTCTGGCAATATTTCAGGGTGTATTATTCCGTCAACATCATTGCACTTACTTAACGAGGATGTATGACATTTTTTTTCTGATGTGCACTGCATAGTACATTAGTCTTTCAAGGAGATTGTTTATGCGTTTGCCGGAAAGTCATTCGTGTCTGGACGCTTTTCTTGTCTACGTAGGTCGTACTGTACTTTTATCCATATATTTTGATTGAAGCGCCAGGGTATAATTTTAACACTCACGGGTGTGACATAAATGAGAAAACAGAAAAGAAAAAGGCCACGACCACGGATCAATCAACGTGGTCTCAACGTCAGCTGGATAAATAGTCTTCATAGAGCCCGTTGTACTCCGTTGGGTTGGCTACTGCAGCACAGTGGCAAGGTACCCATGACGTCATAATCATCAGCGGTTTGCGAACTAGCAAAGAATTCACTACACCACCCTTCATGATTCTACGAAGTCGTGGGGTACCGACTATGCGTCTGTAAGGTAGTAGGTGCACTGACGTATGCAGCGGGCGCTCTTTGTTGGTGCTGTGCAATGATGGTAGCGATGATCAAAGATTAGGGCTGAGCCGTTTGCAATAATTTATTACCTAAATCACTATCTCATTACGCAAATCACATTGTAGGATGCATCACAGAATTTTCCTCTTCCGTCTAGGAATATTACTCATGTTAATGTTAATCAGCGCCATACCTGAAGCTTGGATAAGGTTTTTTTTCTGAGAAGTTCCAAGCGATAGGTCCGATAGACAGCAGCACTGGCGGCGGACAACTTCGCCAGAAAATGATTTTCAGCTCATGAGAGCTTACACTGAAAAGCGCAGTACTGACCAACCTATAATTTTGAAGAACCACATGTAGCCAATAGAGGATGCCAGGGGGGGGGGGGGGGGTGTTCTTTAAGGAGCTAAGCTCCTTAGGGCTTAGCCTTGTTTGCGTCCGTCATGCTACACAAAACCGAAACTAAACACCTGCACAACGAAAAACGAAAAAAAAAAATGTTTGTGCAAAACCGACTTTATGTGTACATTAATCAAGTATATGACAGCACAAGAAAATGCTGTTAACCAGAACAAAATAAGAGACCAGAACATTGTACAAACACCGAAATTGAAGCACCCTTCAATCGAATAATATTACATAAAAAAGGTTTACCAACAGACTCATGTCAATCATAATTGTGACAGAACAATATAAAACACCTAGAAGCACAAACTCTTTATATTAGTCGGCCATTTCAACGTAGACATTATGAACCTTATGACCTAGCTTTGTCGTCGATGCTGACTGTCCGCTGTCACGATGGTTAGAAAACCGTTGCTACAGTCGAAACATGTGTGTATGTGAATCGATCCACGGTTACCGAACGATCCCCGTGCATCGCCCAATCATCATCATTAACTTCGGGTATATGCGTGGATTTTTTTCGTTTACTAATGTGCAAAAATTATCGCTTATGCGTGCGATGCGATGATTGGGGCGATGCGAAGATGTTTGCATTCACGACGACAAGAAGTTCACTTGTCAAAGCACTGTCTTCATCAACAATCCCTGTTCAGCTTTTCCTGCGGTGTTTATGGTTGGTACTGCAGTGAACTCTCAATTTCACGAACGTCGGTTTAACGAATATTTCCGAATAACAAACTCTTAAAAAATCCCCCCGTGAGTTTCTTGTGCATTCTATGAAAAAATCGTCCAGTTAAACAAATTTCTCAGTAGTGAATATTTCACTTGAACAAACTTGATCTGCGGACCTGAGCTTACTTTTGAGATCCATTAAATGAAGTTTTGCGCTCTTCAGCATTAGCGTAGATGATATGTGCCATTCCCAAATCGCCCATTCATTGGCGGCGGTGCAAGATCGATTGCGCATGCAGTGCCGCCGAGGCAAAGCGGCCGTGCGGCTGAGGAAAACGGGCTATGTGCGCTTCAGTACCTGCGCATAACTATCAAATTTAGAAATTGTTTCCGGTGTTCGTCCAGAAACCATATGAAGGAATAGTGGGACTAACAAGTTGTAATGAGTGAGGAAAGTTAAAATCCTGTATTTATAGCCGAGGCTGTAGGATATGTTAGATAGTTTCGAGACTTCTTGGTAAAACAACGAGCTGTTCCAGAGACAGCGCATACAAAGATAGATTTATTGCACTTTAAGGGCACCAGTCCAAATGAAAATTAGGAATTTTTTTAAAAAATAAATTGTGCTTCACCGTTTTTAGTTGGTATCCTCTGTGTTCAATGCAGTTCTGTAGTCTAGTGAATATTCAGTTCAGTGTAGTTTAAGTGAGATATTTTCTTGGGTTCCTTGAAGTTCACTCAAGGGAGAGTTCAATGTATCATGTCGCATTTCAGGAATGACAACCAGACCACAGCAGTCGTTCCTGAAATGCGACAATACGGTCAGCGGATCGTGCTGTCCATTTTGATGCGGTCATTGCGTGTGCAACACAAAATCGTTTAGCGAATTATGCCTATTTGTCACAGCTTTTTTGCACCAGCTAAAGCATGGCAATCTTGGACACGGTATGGGAGGACACGTCAAGGCTCACGAAAATTTGTTTCTGGCTTTACGTGTCGTGGGTTCTTGACTGAAGTATACAACGACGAAACCATGGCATTACGTTTTAGTAAGTGCAACTTTCAAGAATACATCACAATAAGTGGGCGTCGTCATTTTGTTATGAGAACGTTTTTTACGATAGTAAAAGCACAAAGAATGCACAGGGGAGAATAATTTGCGTTACGACATATTTATACCGGTATATAAAACAGGTACAAGCAGAAAATAATATTTGATAATTATCTCGGCTTCTATACCGTTATACTGTTCATATCACTTCGGAAGTGACATTTTCGAGTAAATACGCTGCAGACGTATGGGTTTTTGTTTGCAATATTAAGAGGCGTAAAATTTAATCAAAGTTTGAAAATAAACCAAACCACTGAATTGGTTTCCACAAGAATAATAAAATTAATACAGACCTTATGTTGAGAATTCCGTTGTGTCAGGCAGATTGTAAGGAACCAAATATGTATCCTGTGAAAAATAACGATAGGAATCTATTTTTTGGGACCTCTTTGTATGCTAAACGAATTCTAGCATAGAGAAGAAAAACAGCCGCAGACAAAGGCTTTTATTTCACCCAGGCTTCCGTTAGCGCATAAGCTCCAATAAAAGGAATAAAAATCGGAAAGATTGTAAGAAGTGGACCGATTGTATAATACTGGAAATACACGTTTCCAATATATTTCCGCATGTAGGTATTGGATAGTTATCCCTTTGTTAATCCTAAAGAGCGGAGACGATAAATTATGGACCTTCATTTTACCAAGCAACCCACCCACTTGCTGAACTTCAGAAACGCTCACCATGAAAATTCTCGTTTTCTTCTATATCCTTAGAGTTGGTCTATGCCAAAAAGGGATTCAACAAGTCCAGTATCCAAACTGGGCGGACGAAGCTGTATTTGGCAGATACCAAAACGTGACAAAGGTAAAAGCGATGTTGCTGTTTTTTATAACTGGATTTTCGCGGGGAAATCTTTTATGTTGGCAGCTTGGTGCTAATGGAGGTTCCAGATTTTCTTTTACTTCAGTTGTGTTTTCTGCTTGGGCATCATTATATCAGTCCTTTGCACGTTATTTTTGATAACATTATTTTAGACCTATGAGCAGCTAGTACTCATGTACCGCGTCAAATGGTCTTCCCAAGGGCAGCCGCTATTCCTGCTCACTTTAAACTATCCTGTATTTATTTATTTAATTATTTATTTATTTATTTATTGCTTGTTTTGTTGCAAACCATCACTAAGGTGCCACAATGATGCGTCGCCCCTATCTATCCTTAAGAGGCCCGTCATTGGCGTTTCATTTTGAGTTAACGTCTCCACGACGTACAATGCCAGTTCTTCCTTCAGTACTCTTCCACAAGATCACTAAGTTACTCGTAAAAAACATTGTGAATCTTAAACGTACCCCAAGCAAAAGTCAATAACCGTTATTTACGGCATTCTTAGAACACGTCCGCGACATGTGTGCGGAGTTTCCCACTAACGAAGTGCATTGCTTTGGGAAGTCATATTCTCCAAGCTGATGTACAGCAATCGGTAGGCACAGGCCATGGGATGCCAGTTCGTAAACTAAAAGTGTAAGATGATGGTAATTGTTAGTGAAGCGAGGCACATGCCCCCCTCTCCCCCCTCCTCAAGTGTGTTGTTCAATTCTGAGCTATGTGGAGGTGTAAGGCTGCATAAGGCTAAACGGTGGCCGGCTTATCCATACTGCCCACTATATAATATCGCAAGATTGCCACTTCGTTGATAATCACCCCCGCTTCTTTAACAGAGATTACTTGATTCTTGGTGTATATAACATACACTGCGCAGCTGATGGCAAGTGGAGAATGACAAACAGCAATTTTTTTTAGGAAATGGCATTTCCACGCATCAGGAAGTCCAAGCACCGATGGAAATACATGCATATGTAGCGGAAAATAGCACTTTGAGTAAACTAGGTGCTCATGCACTACTCTTGCTCACATCGTCGCTTGGACCCGCTATTAGCAGCTAGCCATCCGGCCATTTGACGTTCGTGCGTTACTGCGTTATTTTTCATTATTCCGGACAACAGTTGCCGAAAGCATTCCATTGCCATGCTACTGGTGAACATTTGGAATAATCGCTTAAGTGGCACTAAATGCAATGGTGTAGGGACAACTTTGGGTGGACGGGTACCCACTAGCACAAATTGCACACTTTGACCCGTCCGGCAGGCTCTCAGCCCACTCTGTGTACACTGGAGGAAAAAATGAGATCGAATCCATCCTGTTTTGGGTCGAGAGATTTCATTTTATACTTACCAACGTTCATCTCTCCAGCATATTCTCTGCCGCACTCCATTGCTTTTATTATCAATTGATATAATAGGTTTAAATGTTGTTTCAGAGCCTTTTTGCCAACCTCGGTACGGAGTCCTATCTGGTCAGAACTACCAGTAATAATTACGTATGGAGACAAGGAATGAGTTGTGTGAAGGCTACGATACGAAGAATTTATGATGACGTTTTCAATAGCACAACCACGTTTAAATATTCCCAGGCTGACTGGTGAGTCATTTTACTTCGACGAGGAGATCTACAGAAGGGCAGTACTGTCTGATAAGAGCATAGCACTTACATGGTCACTGCATGGGGCTTCTGCGTAAGTAATAATTAGAATCTGTATATAAAATTACTAGCGAGTGAGACAAACCACTGGAGTGTGCGCTACATATATAGTTACACTTGTGGAGATAGGTTTCCAAGAAGCTTACTCTACGTGCGTGACCGGGTAGGGGAGGCTACGTTCTCCACTGGCACAGCGCACAACGACGCTGCGGCCGTGTTCGTGGACTCACCGACACAGCGCAGAAAAGGCACTCGAAGCAGGTTGTCAACAAACACGGGCTGATTAACCCAAAATATAGCACAATTCGACAATATCGGTCTCGCTGTCCGTAGAGGCACACAACGCAAGACTGATCGAGTGTACGCTGCCCAGGGGCGCTACGACTATCACGGAAAGGGCAGCAGTCGATGGCACAGATGAGCAGCCACCTGCCAAAGCAGCGCGTGAACCTCCCGTGCAGGCCTGAGAGCATCTGACGCAGTCAGCCAGCGCCAGACAGACACAGGCTCACGGGAGAGGTGGCTGTCTTTGGCGGCTAATGAGAACATGCGAAGCATGGTGAGGTGTGCTAGAGTGACGTGCGGAGAGCATTATCCGGACTTGTCCGGACGGGGTGTCTCCACGCCTGGAGGGCGAGCGCATGGCTTGCACAAGACAAACAGTTCTGATGTCACAACCATGGTCGTGATATTGCCGACGGCGGTTCCCGGTGCTCGAGCCACGCGGAGCCAACACACGTCCCAGATGAAGAACGAGAAGCCAAAGAGTAAGGTGCTCTCGAGCGCAACATTACCCTTTCCCAAAGACCAAGGCCAGTCTGTGGAAGAGGGCTCCGAGTGAGGCACACCATGACTACACACTTTCATCCTTCACCTGGCACACCGAGACAAGGCGAATGATGAAAAAGCCCCTAAAAGCCCCACAAGTCCGAAATCTAGTTGTGCAATTCCAGCTGTGCGCGAGTTGACAGCGTATGCTAGCGTTATTGCACGTGTTGGGTGATCAAACAGTGACCCTTGCTCGTTCTCTGGGTTCGGCTTGTCCCTGCAGCTCTCAAAGATATTTGCCTCGCCGTGCGAGGAGAAACTACAGGGAGCACGTCCATCTTTTCCCTTGTAGTGGCAAGTTTATATGGAGTGAAAAATGAGCCAATTTTTTCCGCCATAAATTTTTTTTAACTTCATGAGGATTATAATAATCGAGGCGCGACTAAAATGGCACACAAGAATAGAACGACACAGAAAAATACGCTACGAGGAATTGCCTCCTTTATGGAAAAAAAACAACGCATTTATGGCGCAGTTATTTAGAGTTAAAACCAAACAAGTTGACAAAAAAAAGCGCCTGACCAACGCTCAGAACATTCATACGACGCATTGTTCCAGAAACGGCGCCACAGCTTCCAGCAGTCCAGGGTCCTTCTATTCTTGTGCGCCAATTTAGTAACGCCTTCGCACTTAATGAATCAAAAGGAGCTGGCTCAACGTTTTATTGTGCTGACAATTTTCATTTACGATGTCACTTGTGTACCATTGATCAATGACAATAGAAATAACCAACTAATGTGAAAACACTTGCTGGGTTGTCAATGGCTGTGGTTCACAAACATTTTCTTGCAAAACTACCGTGTGTATTAAGAGAAACATAATCGTACGAGGTGTTTCGATGAAGGCGAAATGCTAGAGGCCCGTGTATGTGTGATGTCAGTACACGTTAAAAAACACCAGATGGTCAAAATATCCTGAGCTGACTACGGCATGTCTCATAATCATATCGTAGTTTTCGCATGTAAATCCCCAGATATTATTATAAATCTAACCTGCTTTCATGTAGTTAGGTGGGACTAAGTGAGCAATTACATATAAATTATGTTCTTTTCCGAACAGAAGGTGCACTAAAACTAAATTCAGCGATTTCTCTACAGAGAACATAGTACAACAGACACACTTCAGATTTCTGAGCATTTCAATACTTACAAACATCGAGGTTTGATATAGTACTTCTCAGTGTGGATTGGTGTTTTACATATGCTCTCTAAATTTTCAGGCATAGCGTTCATGCAACAGTGTTTCCCACTAAGAAATATGGCTACGTACTAACGAAGAATGGCATCTTGAATACGGAGCAAGGTAACTTACATCTTACCGTTGTTTTTCGCCACAAATGTTTTACGCGGCACGAAAAGTTATGTTTGGACTTGAGCAAGATGTTTGGACTTGTGCTTGGGCAAGTTGGTTCATACATGATGCGAAACAGACGAGCGCTAAGAAACGGGGGACATAGACAAGAGGCGCACAGGACAGGCGCTCAACAGGTGAGCGCCTGTCCTGTGTGCCTCTTGTCTATGTCCCCGTTTCTTAGCGCTCGTCTGTTTCGCATCAAGTTTGGACTTTACTATGTTATTCGAAGCGCAGAACCTGTGGAGATAATATAGTGACACCCTGAAGTTGTCAGAACTCCGCTTTGATAGAGGAACCAGAGCTCCACATTGCTGTGCTGGCAAGAGCGTTTTCCCTTATCACACACTAAGCCCACCATCGTTCCTGCTGGTGATATTTGTGCGATGGGTCAGAGTGGTACTCACAGTAGTCAAGCTAACGTTATTAAACATTACAGGTTGGGTTGAGCAACCCCCACACAACATTTGAAAGTGTGGTCGTCTTTTTGCATCAGCTCATGACGCCCTCACTGACGTAGTGACTTGCGCACAGGTGGGCCGTCACGTAGGTATAGCAACACCTGGTTAGGTGTAGAAAGCTTCAAGGGGTGTGCGGAATGGGGTAGAATTAGTGCAATCGAATGAGTACCCCAAATAATCGCGTGATCTTAAGGCGATAGCCCTGGATGCCTCATCAAAGGCAAAAAGTGACCGGCGTCTGGCGTCGGCGTTCCGTGTCAGACGCGTCTACACGATTGATACAAAAAATTATCATCACGCGGTGACACCTCTGATGTCATAAAGCCATCATGACGTCAGAGAAAGGATATTTTGTGATGTTCACGTTACGTAACTGTGACGCCACATAACGTGATGTCATATGGTGGCGTCATTACATGAGATCACTGCTTGGTCAAAAGTGGGCTGATCCTGGAGGCATGCAATACAAGGTGAGGTGCAGAAAGCTTACAAACCCTACGAGCCTTCAGGTATTGCAGTATCGCGTTAGTTGCAGGAAGTTTTCGGAGGGGGGCCTGAGAGGTTGAATACATCGGCCCAGAAGAAAGAAATAAAAGAACATGGCTTCCGCTTTCGAGTCGACTAAGGCGGATGCATCTGGAACCCTGTGATTTTTTGTCCTGAGGGCATAGCATTTTGCCCGCGCTCTCCGTTGCATCCGTACAGGGACTGCCACTATTTAATCCCACATACGTATCACCTGAAGCTTCGTGTACATGTTTAGTATTGTGACGTATACAGGGACTTGATTCATCTTAAAAAATGGTAAGGCGTGCACGCATGCGCACAAATGAAGAAAGCAAGACAACGTGAACACCTGCTGAAGCGGCGAAACATAAGCGGACCGATTGCTCAGTAAGACAAAACTCGATCGACACAAATAAAATTATTTTTTTTATTGTACGTTCCGCATTAAAAAAAAAAACAGGGACAAACGCGTATTGTGAAAGTGTCAATCTATAAAAGGATCTTTAATTCACAACTGAAATATGGACATGATGAGCAAACAGTGGACCCGGAATACCCAAACCAATTGCGAAAATTATCAACAATCACGAGCAAGACACGTCGTATTTGACTCAATCACGTTTGTTATGACGGCGCACATATTTTTCTTACAGAATTTGACTACCAAACGAGACAGAAGTTCAGAGGAAAAGAGAGTCTTGAAGCGATGAGAAGTTCTTCAGGAAAAAACGTAGCTGGAAACAATGTTTCGGCAAGTTGAGTTGTCTTCGTCACGGCAGTAGCGTAGCCTTGACGAAGAAATGTTCACTTGTCAAAACGTTGGCTCCAGCGACATTTCCTGTAACGATTTCTAGAAACATTCAGTCCATCACATGTATTTCAGTGACAGTATTAGAAGTAAAGAACGACAAAGTTTCAAACTGGCTACATGAATTTCATGAACAGGAAGGAGCCTAAAATTGCTTCACATCATTTGAGCTACATGCCAAAAGTAAAAGATGAAAAAACTATGTAGCCGAGCCAACACGCATTCAAGCCTTTCGTTAAACGCGTTTTGCCGACAGCAGGTAGGCTGTCGTCTTGACCAATTAGTCTAGCGACACTGCGCTTATGTCAGTACAGTCAGGCTTGCAGAGAACTGGGTTTACTCATGTACTCATGCAAAATTAATACCTGCTGAAATAATGCGCCCAAATACTGGTGCTCACCCGTTGCCACTAGGAAACCTGAAAAACCTTCGCGGAAATGGAAATCCCCGGGTTAACACACCGCAGAGCCGCGAAAAACATGTGATGACCAATTTAGCCATCTTCGTCTTATGCATGGTTGATTTGCTCAGCGTAGCTCACTGCGGCTTCGGTTCTCTGCACGCCACAACTTCCTGTCTCATCTTTCCCGTACTTGGCACGCCAACCGAGCAAGATTACTCAGCGCGATCCAACTTGTGATATCGCTGAGCGAGTGGCAAGGAGGAGCGGCGGCAAACGCTACCAATTCAAAGTCAACCACTTCCCGCGCTTCGCCTGATTTAAAATTCACAAAATAGGATACGGAACAAGACAAATACACAAAAGAAGAGTTCTTTACAGTGAAATCAAATTTCTTTATTAGTAAAAACTCGCGAAAGCAAATAAATGCGAACATCCACATCAACCTCACTTCGTTCAACCAGATCTTAGGATGCCCGGCAACCGCTACGAGCGTGCATGTTCCTTGAAACCGAAACTAGCGCTCAGTTTCCGGGACCTGCCTTACGTACTACACCAGTACGGCAGTTTTTCAATTGTTTGGTGGGTTTCACAAAACAAGTATAAGCCCGCGTTTTGATTGCTAGCTGGTCATTATTTCGCCGCACAAAGGCCGAAAAAGCGCGTTACTAACAAGTAACAGCATAGGATATATATTTATAGCGTCGCACGACGATTTATTATCAGGTCCTGAAACTCGGAACAATTGAGGCAGCACCCGTAGCATACAAACGCTGATCGCGCGCACAGCAGCAGACACAAGAACATTTCTCTGTGCTCTTCACTACAATGAACCCGGGGGAAGAGAAGCCCACCTGACGACTTAAGGCGTAGGTGGAATCAGCGTTAATAAAAGGCTGAATTGACTAACATAGACTATGTCAGAAACGTCATCTGTGTTGTGATATAGCGTTACGTGTTAAACAGCGTAGTTTGCAGCGGATTTTTTCTGTCGGCGTCAAATCACACGAGAACAGCGGCAAGCTTTAGCAATACTTTAGTGCGCGCCGTCCAGTTATAATCATTGACATGCGAAATGTTTCCTAACAGGAGCGCTGCGCGCCTTTGAATGGTGAGGGCTGTACGTTGCGCACTATACCATTCCTAATGCTTGCCGCTATTCGCGTTTTATTTGACGCCGATAGTAGGGTCAGTTATTCGGTAGGGACCACAATAGTGGCCTAGATGCTTGGAACCAGACGCAAAACATTGTGTAGACGTATCGCTATCGGGTCACAGTTTTTATGACCTTAAGCCTTGGTCGTAAATGTAGACGGAAGCTGCCTACATTCATATGCGTATTTGGCCGCTGTAGACGATTGTAAGCGACGGAAATGTCATATCGGTAGGGAAGTAATGTGGCCATTGTACAAGGCAGACGACAACTGCATATAGCAGAAAGGATGGCGAGCCTGTGGTAGTTTATGTGGCTCTCTACAGGTGTGAACGACAGAAGGCAAATTGTAAGGGCTCGCTTATCTTTGATAGACACGGTTCGCTTTTCTTTGATGGGGACCACGGGGAGCCATTCTTAGCCACCCGGTACATACTTTGGCGTTAAAAGATGTCGGGCACAGCGAAATCAGCCGCTTGGCTACGAAGTGTTAAAGTAGCAGCTCTGTCGGTTGTATCATAGTATAGCTGAAACGTAGTATAGTATAGCTGAAACGTAGAATCATGGCATAGCTAAACGGCATGTCAGCTGTGTTGATGGGTGACATAGAGGCGAAGGGCGTTGACGTGGAAGTCACATCAACCACCAAAGCACATCGGTGTCAGAATCGTGCCTGTCTCATTGGTAGACAACGCGGATGTTATATTCTAATGCAAGCGCCCGCCGGCAGAGCCGACTTGATAGGCTTTTAACTATGGTACACAGAAAAGTTGTGGTAGCTGGTAAGAGTTTCGATCGGAAACAGTATAGGTGTGAAATAAAATTGAATAGAGCCGTAATGATGGCCAAGCAATGTGACTGAGGGGTTCGCCTCTGCCTTCTTTGAAGTACACCTCGCATCCGTCGTTTCACTACGCCAGCACTACACCATATCCGATGCCACTGGCGTCTTTGTGTACCTGGTACGATCAAATTATAGCACCGAGGAATGGTGGCGAAGTAGGCAACGTAGCTGCTTGAAGGATGAATAACAACTGCCGAGCTTCTACGTCCCAAAACACAACATAATTATCAGGAACGTGGTAGCGAAGGGCTCCGCAAGTTTTCATTTCCTGGAGTTCTGTAAGGTCCACCCAAATCTAAGCAGACAAACCTCTTGCATTTTCCCTGCACTGAAATGCAGCCCCAATGGCCAAATTCTTCCCTGCGACTTTCGGCTCCGCTTTTAGGCACCGTACTCACTGGACCAGTGTTGAAAGTTACTTGAAGACTTACACACATGACGTTGACGATGCCGAAATGCCGTTACAAGCGGTATCCAAATTGTTCAGCGGTGCGCAGGTGCTTGAAAAAATTGCACACAGTACGCTGAAAATAAGACCAAAACCCGATTACTGCGTAGTACCTTAACAGCAATGGGGCGTTGAAAAGCTATGGCCGCTCGAAGCTTGGCTAGGTCAGGAAGACACCACACTTTGATGCAGCGCGTCTTAATATTGTTAACCTGTGAAACAGCGAAACAGCAATCCGCCAGGGTGTTCTACTGGTTATGGTGTTCGACTCCTGACCCGCAGGTCGTGGGATGAAACCCAGCCGCACCGGCGGCATTTTCGATGGGGACGAAAATGCTGGACGCCCACGCAGCACCAATTTTTTTAACATGAATGCTCGAGCGTCAACTGCCCAGTTGATAAACGTCGTATAACAAAGCATGGCGACAACAAGAATGAGGATACGTGAATACGCGCGATGAACAGTCCTGTGCAGCGATTATCTGCTAAACTGTTCCGGTAACCGGACACCGGTACGCCAGGAACCGGCGCTAATTGACTAGGCGAAGGACGCTCGCGCGTTCAGGTTGAAAAAATTGGGTGGCTGTACAGTGTTGGTCAAAAGCTCCCAGGCCGCAGCGACCGGCCGCGGAGCAGCAGCTCGCTACTGTCGGGGGCGCTGCCATCGTAATCTCGCCTCGGCGCACGCTGGGGTCGAGCGTGCGCGTGGGAGGGGGGGGTGCATCCCTCTCCCTTTTTTGCTCTTCTTGATAAGAAAGCGAGGAATGAAGTTGATGCGTCATGTTCCAGCACCGGTCGCTCTTTGAATTTTACTATCCTGGAGCGTGTAGCGAGAAGGCAGTGCTCCAGAAAGTGATGCATCATGCTTGCGGCCGCATTTCGCGAGACACCGTATACTTGTCTGTATTTTTCGCAGATCCAGCTTTCACGGACATCGGCGTTTAGTTCGCCTGTCTTCCACCACGTGCCGCATGACTTTTATCTTTTGAATCTCGCGCGAAGTCAAGAGTTGCGTCAAGGCAAGAAAGAAAAGGAAAGAAACAAAAAGTTCAGAACACACAGCTTCACGACTTGGCGTGGCCTGCCGCGTTCGTTGCTAACGGCGACAAAGATAAGACCGGCGAGCTGCAACGTTAAAATGGCTAGTCATTCCCCGATCCTATGGCAACGACTCGTTTCACGCATCAGAAAAAGAAAACGGTGCCCGACTGCACCGGGAATTCGAAAGGGCAGCCAAACGTATTATTTTATTCCGTTCGCATTTTTTTACAGCAAGTATGTTATGCCCGCCGTTTGTCCGGTTCGCGATGTAGAGAGGAAACCATGATCTTGCCGGCGCGGCCACGTCAAGAAAAATTAAGAACTGTGCCTAGTTAAACCAGTGTAACCATAGACAAGCCTTATTAAGCCATGTTGAGCATGGTAAAACATAATTAACTGCGCATAACTAAGCTAATGAAATCACACCTCAAAAAAGCCCTAATTTAGCCGAGCTGAGATTCTCGTGTGCCTAGTAATGCCGAATTTTGTAAGATGCGCCAAGCTTAGCCTAATACTAATTAAGAGTTAATATAACTAGTGGTAGCTCGACTAATTAGCTAATTAAGCTTACCTGACATGGGATGGAAGCTAATCGAGACCAAGCTTCAAATTTGCAAGTTAGGCCAATTTACCTAATAAAGGTAAGTAAGGTACTTGGTGCTGTGATTGCCAAGCGATTCCCAATGAAACCCGATCGATGCCTATCCGATACTCGTGAATCGCAATGTGATCGCGTGAACACTTCGTGCATGGACGTGTGAATGAACGTGTGCCTAGTCAATTGCCAAGGCGAGTGCCGACCAGCTCTGCTCTGCCCCAGCCTTACGCGACTCAGCGCAAGCTGCGCAAATTTTTTACCATGTTGAAAGGCTCGGCCGATGGCAGATCATGAAGCAGTTGGTGCACATTTAATGACTTGACAGTCGAATCGCAATGTTTAGTTCTAGGTTACTTAGCTTGTAGCGTCTGCTTACTTTTCGTCCCCTGTGTTTTCCGAGCTTTTTTCTACTGCTTAGGTTTCTCTGGATGCACAGAAAGCTGCTGTACTTCTTATAATAATTGTTGGGGTTTTGCGTCCAAAGAACACGATATGAATGTGAGAGATGCCATAGTGGAGGACCCCCGATAGTTAGACCACGTGGGGTTCTTTAACGTGTACCTAAATCTGAGCACATGGGCTTCCTGCATATTGCGTCCATCAAAATGCAGCCTCCGCGAACTAACATGGTGCTACCAAACGTGTGGTTCAAACTACAAAGTACGGCCAGGCGGCGCATTTTCGATGGAGGCGAAAATGCTTGAGGCCCATGTGCTTAGATTTAGGTGCACATTAAAGAACTCCCGGTGGTCGAAATGTTGAGAGCCCTCCACTGCGGCGTCTCTCATCATACGGTCGTTTTGAGACGTTGGACCCCAACAATTATTATGACTATTAAAGTACAAAGTAATCGTTCTAGAAGGTCTTGGCTCGCGGTACACACACCGGCGCAATAGCACACATGATGACGCACGTGTGTGCTAGCGCTACAGATTTTCCGGTCACCGGTTCCAAAAACACTACCTAAACATCATCATTCGAACGCCCTGTGGTATGATTTTTTAATGAACGAAAAATTAATAAGAATAATAATAGTAATATCTGGGGTATTATGTGACAAGACCAGGATATGATGAGGCCCGCGGTATAGGAGAACCCGGAAATTTTGATCATCTGGCGTTCTTTAAGGTGCTTTGACATCGCACAGTACATGCGGTCCTCTACCATTTCGCCTCCATCGAAATGCGACCACCGCGGCCGGGATCAAACCTGCACCTTTCAGGTCACCAGCCGACCTCCATAGCCGCTATGCCGTCGCGGCGGCATATCTACAGTGTCTCCCCCACAGCCACCATTGTCCCCCATGAAAAAAAAAAAAAAAAGCATGGAATAAAATTCTAATAAAGAGTCTAAGGCAGGGAGCTACCATCTCTCCAATTCTATTCACCGCGTGTTAACAGGAGGTTTTCAGAGCGTTGGATTGCGGACAGCATGTGATAGCAGTTAAAGGAGAGTAGCTTAGTAACATGCGATTCGCTTGTGATATTGCCATGTTTAGTAACTCGGGAAAACTATTGCAAATCATAATTACTGAATTAGACAGGGAAAGCAGAGC
>JALIZH010001234.1:0-21846 GCA_030522465.1 Rhipicephalus appendiculatus
GGACGACGCGATCTTTGTGGTAAGACTCAGGAAAAAAAACCGCCAGGCCTGCGCGGAACGCGCAGGCACAGTCACAGCGAAAGCTGTGAGAGCGGCCTTTCTAGAGTTTTTAAATGCGAAGCATTTCTTTGCGTACTGCAAGCACTTTTGCGTTTCTATCTACGTATCTATCTATCTATCTAGCCGCCTACGTCTGGGTGCTCTCGTGATCGCCTCCTTAACTTGGGGTAGACCAAAATTTGTATGGGAAGGTAAGAGATATTGACGAATATGTCTGGCTGGTCATGACTTGAATAACGTGAAAATCCCGTCGCGCACGTCGTCAAACTCATTTCTCCAGACACGTGTGTCTCATACCTGTATACCACGGGCCGCGGAATGCGGGTATGCGCCACCGGACTTTGACAATTTATATCTACCTAGGAACGGCGCGAACAGGCATTGGTGATTTAAATACGAGAGCGTTCAGAGAAAGTGACATTGGTGGCGTTGGCACTGGTAATTTAAAGGGGACAGCGTTAAGAAAAACGGACATCGGCGGCGTTGACGCTAGGAATACAAAGAATAGAAATCAGAGTTCCAGCAGGAATCAAACCCAAGCATTCTGCGTGGAAATCAAGCATTCTACCACAGAGCCACATCAGGTCTCGAAACTGCTTTGGCAGAACGCCCTATGCGGCGTAATGTTGGTGAAACGTATATTGTGGTCGCAGTGCTGGCTATCTAATTTTATAAACATTACATACGTACTGCTATGACGAAGGAGTCATGTCGGGTTAACGTCAATTGTATACTTAAGCACCATCCACTGTAGTTGATCCACGAAGCACTATCCAGGGCTACCATCCATGCAAATACAACTGTTACATATCAGATTATCGCTTCTGGTGTAGATGATACCCATGTTTCTGTTGGCATCATTACACAACTGTAAACAACTGGTTATATGAAACATATGCGACTGTTCAACATGTCTGTGCGTGCAACATTTGTACATATCTTTAGCGTCATTTCATAACGTCTCGCTCAATAAAAAAAATTACAACCCAGCCACCTTACGTCCGTATGCTTCGCATAATATCGATTGCCATGGTACATGGGATCTGCCTACCTTTTAACACTCTTGGGGCAACAACTACAAGCGCACTTGCATGGTACCCACTACGCCATAAATCATCATAATTTTTGTGTAGCGGGGAAGCGTCTACTATGCCACTATTCGTCATTCTTCGGAGATCGCGGTATCCGCTATACTCTTGTAACGCATTATGTGCACTTTGTTGATGCTGTGGCTGAGCCTGACGACGATGAAGAATTAAGCCTCAGGCTTTTGCAATGGGTTGGAGCATTGAATGGCCCACTCGTTACGCAATTAGCATTGTGTGACGCCTGGTGGTTACTTTACTGTTTTAAAACGCTTTACAACACAGGTTAACACGATTCCTTGCTCGACAGCAAGCCTGCATAGGGTCAGTTTGCACCGCAGTTTCAAGCAGCGGCGAAGCTCAGTGGTAGAGTGCTGGGCCGCCACGCAGAGGGCCCGGGTTCGATTCCCATTCTGTCGTAGGTATTTTTTATTTATTTAGTTTTTTTCTTATATCGTGAGATATTGGTTACGGACACCGGCGGCGGACAACTATGGCGCAGGAACGACCCTTGTTGTGATCTCATAACAGCTTTCGCTGTAAAAAAGGTAGTGCTGCTGCTCTGTGAGTGCGAATAGCCAACGTTACGAAAAGTTAGCAAACATTTACTTTCATTTACCAACGTCTAGCCAAGATTAGCAAGAGCACAATCGCTCCTCAAATTCTATCTTGCTGCTAGCTTCCCTGCCCTCGAATGATGTCGATCCCATGTCACCTTGTAACCAATGATTTGGGGTATTCCCGTGTGCTCCCAAAGCAAACCTACCTATGCTACGTTGCTTAATTTCCAATCTTGCTTGAACCTCTGATCTCATGCACCGGGCCGCATTGCTGAACGTCAAAGCAGGAACCATGTCCCCTTTTCAGATCCCTCTCATCATACCTATTGTATTTCCACAGCGCCCTACTTTTTATTACAGCTGCATTCCTGTTACCTTTAGTCATTACGTATCTTTCGTGCTCCCTTAGGCACTCAGCCCCGTTGCTTGACCATACGCCAATATATTTGTATTTATCCACTATCTCCAGCGTGACCTCTTGTATCTTACGCTTACTGCCTTCGATACGGTCGCACGCTCGCAGCGCCCCCCGCTCGTGAGGAAAGTGAGCGCATCCGCCGTTTTATGCAACACCGATGCTGTTGATGCTACACCAGTGGCACGTACTCGCATAGGGGACTGACACAAAGCCTGCCATGTAGCCACTGCTATATTGCCAACATATGGCGACATCGAAGGATTACGCTTAGCCTAACTTTTGAGTTCATATTTTAAGGCTAGCTCATAAACATGCAGGCGATTCCCACTACCAACCGATCATACTTCCCTGCCATTTCCTAGTAAAACGAGCAAAGCTTTTCGAAAGATATTCATAGTCAGCTTGAGCAGTAGCACGGCTAATTGGGCTAGTTGGTATTGGTTCATCTTTTAACTGAATAGGGCGCGCAAACAAACACGGACACTAGAAGAGGAAAACGCACACCACAAAGCGCCACTCGCAACTGTCCGTGTTTGTTTGCGCGCCCTATTCAGTTAAAAAATCAGCTAAAGCGCTACAGGCAAGCATTGTTTCATTCATGTATAAAAGAGAAACGCTGGCCCGCCAACAGCAAGCCAGTGATCGCACGCTTGCTTCCGGTGCAACGCCGGCGTCTTCCAGCGGCTTCACGTCCGCGCGCTCGACATAGAGCTAATGTTCTGGCGCTCGATGCACGCCATTTAGCTGCTGCTTATGGATATCAGTGTGTATAAGCACGCTGCGCTAACTTATGTTTACTTGCGTTTTTCTTCTTGCCTGAAAAGCCTCTCAAACTGCAGCTGTCTAGAGCTGTAGCAGAAAAACCGGCCTGCAGCGACTCTTGTTAATGTAAGCATTCAACAAAACTCCGTCCCTTTTTTCGCCTCAAGGCATCCGAGAAAGACAGAACCCCCAGATCCCTTTCAAAGTCTGCTTTTTTTATTTAAAAAAAACTCTTGCTTTTTTCGCGGAGTAAAACTCAGAGTAGCTTGTAGACCGCCACGCTCCACCAAACGCTCTCGATGAAAACATTCCCAAACTCAGATGCCGCAAAATATTCGTGAGCTGCAAAAAAACAAAACAAAAAAAAAAACATGATTTGTATCTCCATAAAATCACGGCAGATCCCACGCATTGTGGGAATCGATGTAATGCGAAGCAGCCAGCAAGGAGCAATTCATGCTGTTAGTAACATGCATGTCATGATTTACACGACAAGACTTATCATTTATGTTCTCATACAGTCACGTCGCGCAATACCAATTTTGGTGTATATCAAGCTAGCGAACTGGACGCAAGTGCACCATCGTGTCCAGGAATTAGGATGGATGGATGCTATGAGCGTCTCCTTTATAACGGGGTGGTGACATGTCTGCCACCAGGCTCCAAAAAACATAGGGAAAGAAAACTTATGTTGGACAAATGCCTTAACTACATTGATTAAATCTATGTTATTATACCAAAGACAAATATAAATTCACGGTCCATCTCTCTGCCTCTGAAGGCAGAATGACCTTATTTTTCCCCATTATTTATTTCATTTTTTTTTGGCCTTTATCTCTACTCTTCTGCCACCAATACTCTAACCGTCTCTTACTTATTTCTATCGCGGACGTGTTCAGCTTTCCATAGTTGTCCTTAAAACCCAAGGCTTCATGCAGACTCGTGCCCCCACGTATACCTGGGTGGATATCACCACATTCAATCAGTACGAAAGGGAATATTGACAACCACCCGTTTGTAGCACGAAGCCACAAGGAAATCCGTACGGATTTCTCCTTGTGGCTTCGTGCTACAAACGGGTGGTTGTCAATATTCCCTTTCATAACCCTTCCGCCACCTTGTGGGTTTCCGCAGAACACATTTGCATTACTTGTGTCCATGTGCTTCCAGTTGTCGATGAATTCGCCCTCGCGCTGCCAATTCCTAACTTCCTGGTTAGCTCAATTGGTAGAGCGACCGCCCCGGATAGGCGTTGGTCCCGGGTTCGAACCACGGACTAGGACGAATTTTTCGGCAACTAAGAAGCTTTTCTTTCTGAGAATGGAAAGTTGGGCAAGTTCGAAAGCTTTCATGATATATGCAGCGCTAAAAACGAAGACCAAGGAACAATAGTGCACAGAACGAGCGCTTCTCGCAACTGAAAGATTTATTTTGTAGAACCGAAACGGGAAAACACTGCCTGTCATAGCGGGCATGCGCAAAGCAAGAAAGTAAAGCAAACCATTTCTTTTTCCCTTATTCTCCTTCTCCCACGTGCGCACCTTTTGATATTCAAACATGTCACTTGAGATTGCACGAGCCAAGTAGATAAGCAAACTCTTTGTCCGTCAAGAAAATAGACGGCTGGCTCACGCATGCGTCCCCCATTCTCTTAATCTGAAAGGCTTCGATTACTTCACGGGTTTCACGGGTTTCTGAGAAATCCGTGCGGATTTCCTTGTGGCTTCGTGCTACAAACGGGTGGTTGTCAATATTCCCTTTCATAACCCTTCCGCCATCGTGCGGGTTCCCGCAGAACACATTTGCATTATTTGTGTCCATGTGCTTCGAGTTGTCGATGAATTCGCCCTCGCGCTGCCAATTGCTAGCTTCCTGGTTAGCTCAATTGGTAGAGTGACCGCCCCGGATAGGCGTTGGTCCCGGGTTCGAACCACGGACCAGGACGAATTTTTCGGCAACTAAGAAGCTTTTCTTTCTGAGAAATCCGTACGGATTTCCTTGTGGCTTCGTGCTACAAACGGGTGGTTGTCAATATTTCCTTTCATAACCCTTCCGCCACCTTGCGGGTTTCCGCAGAACACATTTGTATTACTCAATCAGTACATGTTCCATCGTTTCCTTGGTTCCTCCCCAGCATGTACACTGTTCTTCTTCGCTACTGAATCTCGCTTTACAACTACGCATTCTAAGGCAACCCGACCTTGCTTCAAATAGTAAAGCGCTGTCCCTTGAATTGTCATAAAACCTTTCCCTCCTTATTTCGTTTTTTTTCCATTTCGGTAGTCACTGAGAGCCGGCTTCTTTTCTAAGCTGTCATCCAATAAGTCCTCTCCGCCTCTCTGACTTTTCGCTTAATGCTCCTGGCTGTCATATCGCCCACACTGCCAGCCGTATATTTACTGGTAAGCCTCGTAGTTCTTTTTCTCCACTGCGTGTCAAGCTTTTCTATACAAATACCTGAAAACCTTCCCTGCCCATCTACTCATTCATTTTCCTCAGCCTCTCTTCAAATCTCATTTTCCTCTGAGCTTCCCTCACTTCAAAGCCTGTTCATCCCATATCACCCTTTACAGCCTCATTTGTCGTCTTCCCGTGAGCGCCCAACACGAGGTGTCCCGAAGTCCTTTGATTTACATCCATTCCTGATTGCACCTCTGACTTCATGCACACCAATATCGCCCACACTGCCAGCCGTATATTTACTGGTAAGCCTCGTAGTTCTTTTTCTCCACTGCGTGTCAAGCTTTTCTATACAAATACCTGAAAACCTTCCCTGCCCATCTACTCTCATTCATTTTCCTCAGCCTCTCTTCAAATCTCATTTTCCTCTGAGCTTCCCTCACTTCAAAGCCTGTTCATCCCATATCACCCTTTACAGCCTCATTTGTCGTCTTCCCGTGAGCGCCCAACACGAGGTGTCCCGAAGTCCTTTGATTTACATCCATTCCTGATTGCACCTCTGACTTCATGCACACCACTGAGTTTCCAAATGTAAGACCCGGAACCATCACACTCTTCCACAGCCCTCGAAGCACCTCGTACCTATTGTATCCCCATAACGCTCTGTGCTTCATAATTGCAGCATTCCTCTTTCCCTTTGCTAACGATGCTTTCTCTTGTACCTCCATATATCTATCCCCCTCATTTAGCCATACTCCGAGGTACTTGTACCCACTTACCCTCGGTATTTCTTGGCCCTGTATTAAGACCGCATGGTCTTCGTGGTCATTGAATACCATCAATCCACATTTTGTTGCACTAAATCCTAGTCCTAGAGCCTCCCGCGTTCTCTTCCGCATATATCTGCCACCGGCTGTGTACCATCTTCACTGTCCGCAAATAAGATAATATCGTCAGCATGAAATAGACCTGTAAGCTTCTGCTCAACCATCGCGCCGGCCTGTTTGTGCGACAGATGAAATCTAATGTTGCTACATTCTAGCGCTTTTTCCATCCTCAACCATGTACAGCATGAATAATAGCGGGGACAAAGGACATCCCTGTCTCAGCCCCTTGCTAATTTCAACGCTGTCCTTGCCGAACAGCACCTCTAGCGGTCGCCCTTGGAAACATGCGCGTTTTCTATGCGAGAGCGTCGTTTTTTGCGAATAACTAATGATAGAAGCCATCTTTCACTAAATTGCCGAGGAAATAGGCTCTACGGAACTATCCCGACATTTCATAGAAGCGGGAACATCATTTACGTCCGAAAACCCGTTCCAAATTGCGGGCGATGTTTTAAGTATGGGAGTCTATAGAAACGATCAAATTGAGGAGTCCGCCAAAGTGGATCAGTGGCTAAGGTGCTCGGCTGCTGTCCCGAAGGTCGCGGGTTCGATCCCGGCCGCGGCAGGTCGCATTTCGATGGAAGCGAAATGACAGAGACCCGTGTACCGTGCGGTGTCAGTGCACGTTAAAGAACTCACACTACTGAAACGGCGCCACTAGGGAAGACGAATGCACACGAAAAAAGTGGACACGAAACACAAGCGCCGTGTTTCGTGTCCGCTTTTTTCGTGTGCATTCGTCTTCCCTAGTGGCGCCGTTTCAGTAGTACGAATTCACGCCAACTTGCCCAGTTGTCAGTTCTTCTAAACACGTTAAAGAACACCAGATGTCGAAATTGCCGGACCCCTCAACTACGGCGTCTCTCATAATCATATCGTGGTTTGGGACTCAATATCCCTGATATAATTATTAAATTTAGGAGAGTTTCCTGGCCACTAAAATGCGATTTACGACGAAACTGTAGCATCGATTGGTATATTCCCGGGGATTTATCAACTTCAATGACTCAGCTATCGCCTGGTTGCAGCAGCAATTCTTCAAATGGCGAAAAAGTTGTTCCAAAAGCGCAATTTTCATAACAAGGTCGCGCAATTCATTATGGTAAATATATAAATTGGGTTTTCGTCCGCAGTAACGCGTCGAAGCGATAGCCGAGCTCGTTGAACGACGAGAGGTCAAATTCACTGATAACACAAGTGCGAGTTCGAAGGTTCGATTCCGGATGCGGTGTCTTTTTTTCTCGCTTAGTCTCGCAGCCTTCCGCCAGATGGCATACGACGAAATGTAGGTCACTTAGTTTCGGTTCTTGTTTTGTTTCTGTTATCGTTATCCATGCAAAAAATAACTGGTTTCATGGTCGGCTCAGGATTATCCAACACTATATATTTATAAAAAATTAAAATGTAACATAATGACACGTTCCTTTTGCACTAGAGGAACTTGTAACGGGTAGCTCGTTCCGAAAATAGGGAAGGAACGAGGAACGAGCTTTCGTCCTTGTTTTAGAGGAACGTGCACAACACTGATTATAATACTGCCAGGCGTGTTTCTTGCAATCTTGCCGTATTCGGTTAACGCCCACAAAGACTGTGAGAGCAAAGCTCGGCGCAGACTGCGCCTCGGTGTTCGAGAAGCTTCACGATTTCAGTAGATCGTTTTGTTATGATTGCACGCAAGACGCGAAGATTCCAAAAAAGCTTATTCCAGAGATTTGCGCGACCACCAGTGATAAGACTAGAAAGTTCCATACGTGATGTCTAAAACACGGCGCATCCCAGCGATGATCAGTTGATCGACGGCCGACGCTCTGGTCGCCGCTATCAGTGTGCAGCCTGTATTACTTGCTGTAACTTGAGTTTCCGTTTCGAGGCCACAAGTTCGGCCAAATAAAGTGTTTCGCCTTGAAGACGTCGACTGCTCCCTTCGTCAACGTCACGACCATGTGACATCTGGTGGAGGTGCTGCTTCTTTCATGTACCAGACGCCCCAGTCAAGCCGTGAACCCAGCGCAAATCGTGACGAAGACACCTACCCCACCACGGACGGTCGAGCCAGCCGCAGACTGAGAGGACTTCCCCCACAGCACGGACCCCTACCGGACAAGCCAAAAGCCATGGCGACGAAGACGACCAGCCCAATGACGGCCGCTGTGTTCCCTGAAACGATCGTTATCCAGCCACCGAGAGAGCCACCCACTTTCCATGGATCACCAAGTCAGGACCCCGAGACCTGGCTAAAGACGTACGAACGAGTCGCGACTGTCAACAACTGGGACTCCGACGAAAAACGGCGCTGCGCATACTTCTACCTAGAAGAGGCAGCAAGGACCTGGTTCGGGAACCGGGAGTGCACACTTCGAACATGGGACCTCTTTCACAGCGCTTTCTTGGAGACGTTCGCGAGCGTCGTCCGAAAGGAAAGGGCCGCAGCTTTGCTGGAGACGCGGATCCAACTACCGAATGAAAGCGTGGCCATCTTCGCAGAGGAAATGACCCGACTGTTTCGCCACGCTGACCCTGCTATCATCATCATCATCATCATCATCATCATCATCATCATCAGCCTGTCTACGCCTACTGTAGGGCAAAGGCCTTCTCCCATGTTTCGCCAATCAACCCGGTCCTGTGCTTTCTGCTGCCACGTTATACCTGCAAACTTGTTTATCTCATCTACCCACCATAATTTTCTGTCTCCCCCTCACGCGTTTGCCATCTCCTGGAATCCAGTCAGTTACCCTTAATGACCAGCGGTTATCCTGCCGACGTGCTACGCACCCGGCCCATATCCATTTCTTCTTCTTGATTTCAACTATGATATCCTTAACCCCCGTTCGCTCCCCTGACCAACTCTGCCTCTCTTCCTGTTTCTTAAGGTTACACCTATCATTTTCCTTTCCATCGCTCGCTGCGTCGTCCTCAGTTTAAGTTGAACCCACTTTGTAAGTCTCCAGGTTTCTGCTCCGTAGGTAAGTACCGGTAAGATGCAGCTGTTATATACCTTCCTCTTGAGGGATAGTTGTAGACTACCATTCATGATTTGATAATGCTTGACGAATGAGCCCCATCCCATCCTTATTCTTCTAGTTATTTCACTCTCATGGTTCGGCTCCGCGGTTACTACCTGTCCTAAGTAGACGTACTCCTTTACAACTTCCAGTGTCTCGCCACCAATCGCAAAGCGCTGTTCTCTGCCAAGATTGTCCCACATTACTTTAGTTTTATGCATATTAATTTTCAGACCTACTCTTCTACTTTCCGTATCCAGTTCAGTAATCATAAGCTGTAATTCGTCTCCCGCGTTACTCATCAATGCAATGTCATCAGCGAATCGCAGGTTACAGAGATACTCTCCATTAACTCCTATCCCCAACTCTTCCCAATCTAGGGCCCTGAAAACCTCCTGTAAACACGCGGTGAATAGCATTGGAGAGATCGTGTCTCCCTGCCGTATGCCCTTCTTTATTGGGATTCTGTCGCTTTCTTTATGGAGGACTATAGTGGCTGTGGATCCACTGTAGATTTCTTCCATTATGTTTATATAGGCTTCGTCGATGCCCTGATTCCGGAGTGCCTGCATGACTGCTGATGTCTCCACCGAATCAAATGCCTTCTCGTAATCTATGAAGGCTATGTATAGGGGTTGGTTGTATTCCGCGCATTTTTCTATCACCTGATTGATAGTACGAATATGGTTTGTTGTTGGGAAGCGATGGCGTAGTGGTTAAAGCATCAGCCTCGCATGCAAGAGGTCCGTGGTTCGAATCCCGGTGCCGGACAATTCCCAACCGGATTAAAAAAATCCACTTCATGATGGAATTGTGTAAAAAAAGCCTGGGGTGCAGCCTCACTGGCGACCACAGCCAGCAATGCACTCCCTCACCAGAGCAGGATTGCCCACCCTGGTGCAGTACTTGGCCACTACCTCCCACATGATTACACCAATGACCCTGCTATGCCCGAGGACAAAAAAGTCCGCTTGGTCATGCGAGGAGTAAATCAACAGCTCTTCGCTGGGCTTATGCGGAACCCACCAAGCACTGTCCAGGAATTCGTCTCCGAGGCAACGGCGATTCAAAAGACACTGGAGATGCGCACCGCACAATTCAATCGCCGCTCGACGCCAGGGTACGCAGACGTTCAATCCCTCTGCTCCGACGACCTGCGCGAAACGATCCGAGCGATCGTGCGGGAGCAACTGCGCAAGCTCTTACCCTCGCCACAGCCTCACGTGGACTAGATCGCCGACATTGTTCGTAACGAAGTCCAGCAAGCATTGGGAATTCCCGAACAACCACAGCCCCAGCCGCAGGCCTTCAGTTAGTCTGCTGCAGCCCGACGCTACGCACCCTCTCCACGCCCCCGCCAAGACGCCACACAGCAGCACTACCGTCGCCAGACGCCTCCGCCGCCACCGCCGCCGCGATCTCGCCGGCCGCCGGCCAACGCTACACCACCAGGAAGACCAACATCTGGCGCGCCCCCCGACCACCGCCCACTATGCTACCACTGCGGAAAAGCCGGCCACACGTACCGACGCTGCCAATACCGCCTGATGGGACTGCTTGGGTTCGCCATCGACGCTCCGCGTCCACAGAGGGGTGAAAGACCACGCGACATCGCCGACTACCTCGCAAGAGCTCAGTGGACACCCCGACGACCTTCCCGCTCGCCGTCGCCCGGTCGCTACATGTCACCGCACCGTCGGCGGTACACTGGCCCAAACCAGTGCCGGTCGCCTAGCCCGTATCCGGGAAGCTAAAGGCAGCAACCGATGGAGGTGCGGTTGCTGTACGACGAAATGCCGAAGGTTCTCCGCAGCCGCCGACTACGGCGACGCGACGAAACCCTCAGAACACGACGCGAAGCAGACGAAGCCCTGCCGGCGAAACGTTGCGGTCCGAGGAAGACGTGACGACGCAACATTGAAGCAGCGCAACAAACGACGCAGCCGTGACCTGACGCCGCGACCTAACTGCAACACGAGACGACGAACTAGCGACCTCAACGTTCTTATCGACGGCCACAGCGTGACAGCCCTCGTCGACACCGGAGCCGACTATTCTATCAGTGGACCGTTCCCCACGAAGTTGAAGAAAGTCAAGACCGCGTGGGAAAGCCTTAAGATCCGTACAGCTGGAGGGCACCTGATAACGCCGGCAGGAATCTGCACAGCGAGAGTCTCACTAACAACCGGATTTATCCCGCTTCGTAGTACTACAGCGGTGCGCGAGAGATGTCATCCTTGGTATGGACCTTTTAGCCCTTCATGGGGCAGTCATCGATGTGCGATCCAAGTCGATAACGCTATCCGCAGAAAAAAGCACTACCACCGCACACGCCTCCAGGAAAGTGCGCCTTCAATGTGCTAGACGACCAAGTCACCATTCCCCCCTCGCTCCAGCGTCAGCATTTCCGTCGGCACTCATAAATCAACAGACCAGCACGGAGTCGTTCAAGGCGACCAGCAACTCTTGATCAACCGCGAAATTGGCGTCGCCAAGGAATAGCCGAGCTGCGAGGAGGGAAAGCAAAAATGATGCTCACCAACTTCAGCAACGAGTATAAGCACGTGAGCAAAGGCACGACGGTTGCCTACATCGAAGAAATTGCGGAAGCCAGCCACGCCTTCCCCTCGCCGAGTCTACCGAACATGCTACGACGAATCGAGCGCCGCAACAAGATTTCGACGTCAATCCGCGCCTTCCCACGCATAAACAAGAACAGCTCAAAGCACTGCTCCTGCAAGACAAAGACTGCTTTTCGTAATCGTCAAGAAATCGGCAGACACCGGTCGCAAAACATCGCATAATAACCGAAGAAAGTACCAGGCCACTTCGTCAGAGCCCGTACAGAGTTTCGACACGAGAACGCGAGGCCATAAAGAAGCAGGTTGACGAAATGCTACACGACGACATCATCCAGCCTTCACAGAGTCCGTGGGCGTCACCTGTGGTGTTAGTGAAAAAGAAAGATGGGACCCTACGTTTCTGCGTTATCGTCGCCTGAACAAAATCACGAAGAAGGACGTGTACCCTTTTCCACGAATAGACGACGCCCTGGATCGACTGCACAACGCGAAGTACTTTTCTTCGATGGATCTCAAGGCCGGCTACTGGCAAATTGAAGTCGACGAGACAGACCAAGAAAAGACTGCCTTCATCACGCCAGACGGTTTGTTCGAGTTCAAGGTCATGTCCTGCGGTCTTTGCTCGGCGCCTGCGACTTTCCATCGGGTTATGGATACAGTACTGGCAGGATTGAAGTGGCAAACTTGCCTCATTTACTTGGACGACGTCGTTGTGTTTTCCTCGAACTACGACGAACACCTCGAGAGTCTTGAATCCGTGCTTCAAGCAATCAAGTGCTCCGGACTTACCCTGAAGCCGGAAAAGTGTCATTTCGTGTACGAGGAGATCCTGTTTTTGGGTCATTGTAATCAGCAAGACTGGAGTGCGCCCAGACCCGCAGAAATCAGCTGCCATCGCCGAGTTCCCGCCACCCACCGACAACAAGGCCGTGCGTCGATTTCTCGGCTTGTGCACCTATTACAGACGCTTCGTCAAGGACTTTTCACGCATCGCTGAGCCACTAACGCAGCTCACAAAGACCGACGTCGAGTTCAGATGGGAAACGGCGCAAGTCGAAGCATTTCAAGAATTGAAACGACGCCTGCAGACGCCTCCGATACTTGCGCATTTCGACGAATACGCCGATACGGAAATCCACACCGACGGAAGCAGCGTAAGACTCGGCGCCGTTCTTGTGCAGAGGACTAATGGAGAAGAAAGGGTCATCAATTATGCCAGCCGGTCGCTATCCAAGGCAGAAGGCAACCATTCCGCAACAGAAAAAAGAGTACCTTGCCATAATCTGGGCTACGTCAAAGTTTCGCCCCTACCTCTATGGAAGGCCCTTCAAAGTTGTGAGCGACCACCACGCCTTGTGCTGGCTAGCTAACTTGAAGAACCCTTGAAGTCGTCTCGCACGATGGAGTCTGAGACTTCACGAATTCGACATCATTGTTTACAAGTCCGGACGAAAGCACTCTGACGCCGACTGCCTGTCCCGTGCCCCCGTTGACCCACCGCCGCAGGACGACGAGGACGAGGACTACTTCTTGGGAACCTTAAGCGCTGATGACTTCGCCGAGCCACAGCGCGCGGGGATCCGGAACTCAAGGGCCTTGTGGAATACCTCGAGGGCAAGGCCACCGTAGCTCCCCAAAGGTACTCAGACGACGACTAGAGTCGTTTTCCCTTGCGGAGCGGCGTTCTCCTGAAGAAAACTTCTCGCCACTTCGAGCCGACTCCCTCCTCCTAGTACCTTCAGCGTTACGTCCAGAAGTTCTGGATGCTCTGCATGACGACCCGACGGCTAGACACCTTGGATTTTCCCGTACGCTGGCGAGGACACAGGAAATGTACTAATGGCCTCGCCTCACTGCCGACGTCACCCCCTACGTGAAGACTTGCCGAGATTGTCAGCGATGAAAGACGCCATTGACTAGGCCAGCCGGACTTCTGCAGCCCATCGAGCCACCTCTCCGGCCGTTCCAGCAAAAGCGGCATGGACTTACTGGGGCCGTTTCCGACGTCGAATTTCGGAAACAAATGGATCGTCGTAGCTACTACCTCACCCGCTACGCCGAGACAAGGGCCCTGTCCAAGGGCAGTGCCGCGGAGGTAGCAAAATTCTTCGTCGAGAACATCGTACTGCGTCATGGCGCCCCAGAGGTCATCATTACCGACAGAGGTACGGCCTTTTACAGCGGGACCTAACTCAGGCGATCCTGAGGTACAGCCAGACTAGTCACCGCCAGACCACCACCTACCACCCACAGAACAATGGCCTCACCGAGCGTCTAAATAAGACCATCGCCGATATGCTGGCCATGTACGTCGACGTCGAGCACCAGACGTGGGATGACATCCTTTACGGAACACTACAGCGCAAAAAAATACACGACGGACGAAAGGAACACAAACGACGACGACACACGCTGAACTTTCAACAACCTTTATTGGAAAATGCACATGTATTTATACTGCCCGACGCACAGTTCACTTGCTGCACATGCGTAGAAAAGCCATCTCATCATCACTAAGTTGTATGGAAGCCACGCTAACACAACCCTCCCCCAGATCTGCAATGCGTTCTGCTTCGATAATTTCGCGGGTGATACGTGTATTGCTCTTCTTGATTATGGAAGTGTAGTTAAGGTCGGGTGAGCAATCCTGGCAGGTTGTACAATGACTAGCTAAGAGGCCCTCGAATTCCTTTCCGTTGCGCACGTTTCTTATATTGTTTGCATGCTCCCTTGGCCTATCGTTGACACATCTCCCAGTTTGGCCAACCTACACTTTTCCACACTTTAAGGGAATTTCATAAACCACCCCTTCTGCGCAATCAACAAAGGGCCGCCTGTGATTTGTGCCACAGACCTGCAGCGTCCTTGCCTCCGGGTCAGTCATTCTGCAGAGTTAGACAGCCTGTTTGGTGCTGAGAATACGACTTTTACGTCGTACCGCTGGGCCACCTTTTTTCAAGTTGTGCGAGAGCTTGTGCACATAAGGTATCACGGCTACCTTCTGCCTGCGCGGTGCGCTCGCTTCACAATATTGTGGGCGATGGCGCATATTCTTGAGCAGGCCCTCTGCGACTGAAATAAGGAGGGGCTTAGGGTACCCAGCACTTGTCAGCCTACCAGCTTGACGCTCGAACGCTTCAGAAATGCAGTGTTGGCAAGATTTGCCCAGGGCGTTCTTCAGGCACGACGTGGCAATAGCTCGCTTAACGAGCTTAGAGTGGGCAGACTTGAAAGGCAGAAGTGGTTTGTTGGCGCGTGGTTCATAGCACCAGCAGACGCCAACACCTTTGAAACGAAACCGGATATCTAGAAATCTGATTTGGCCGTTTACTGGGAGTTCGTGCGTTAGGCCAAGGGGGTTCATAACCTCTAGAAACAAATCGAGCACCACTTTGCTTTTTTGTTCAATGTCCTGCGGGTCACAATCCAAAACAATTAAGTAGTCATCGACGTACCTAAACACGCTAAGGACATTTTTCTCGGTGAGCGAACCATCGATATGGCGATCGAAATGAGCCAGAACTAGGTCGCTGAGGATGGGGGCGATGCATGAACCAATGCATACGCCTTCCTTCTGCAGGTGAGGATTCCCTTCGAACATTATGTATGTGGATCGCAAATAAAAACTTAAAAGTTCTAAAAAGGCACTGGCAGCAATCCCTGCAGAGTTTTGAAAAGCAACGGAACCGTATTTGTCAATGGAATGCTCCACGCATTCGAGGATGAGGTCATGAGGTAGGGAATAAAATAAATATTTGATGTCGATGGAAAAAGCCTGACAGCACTTGTCGGTGATGGTGTGGAAAAATTCTAAAAGCTGGTTTGAGTTAGCCACGATAAAGGGGTCGTCTATCACTAAAACCTTAAGATTACGCTGCAGAAAAAGCGCTATGGAGTGCTGCCAAGTTCCAGATTCAGAGACGATGGTTCGAAACGGTACGTCAACCTTGTGTGTCTTTGCACTAAAAAAGACGTTTAAAAAATTGCTCTTGCTCTTATCGATCGCCCTAATCAATTCACACACGGTAAGCTTGTGACACAGTTTTTTTTGCACTAGATTTTCAGTTTACTCTGAGAAACATTAGGGCAGGAATTAAAGACAGTGGAAATCGCTTCCCTCGACTTTGATTTGAAAACTTCGCTTGGTAGAACGGCGAAACCACCTTCCTTGTCCGCTAAAAGAACGCGGAGAGAGTGGTCGCGTAGAAAAGAAGCCACTCGTCTAACGGGTGGACCTGGTTTTAAGTTCTTGCAATTGTTAAGGACCTTAACACCATCCGAAAGACAGCGTGTGCTCTCATCGGCAGAGGCTTGATGCGAAATCTGACGTACAAAAGAAAGCTGTTCTGGCCGTGACTCCCTGGGAGTCGCGGCAAACTTAGGACCAAGGGAATGAACACGGGTTACGTCGGCTGGCAAAGTTACATCACCTACGATGTGTACGTTGCATTGCGGCTCTTGCGTGCGTGGGGTGGACCAGCTCCTCAATCGTCTCAGGACTTGTTGCCAGAGGAACTCCGTTGATTGGTCGGCGAGGGTGTGGAAAGCCCGCAACTCTCGTTGTTGAGACGTTACGTGAACCCTGCTACACACTTGGACACTCAGAAGGTCACGATACAGGCGCGCCTGTCGTCTCCATTCAGACCGCAAAATCTTCACTATGCGTATTCCATGGCCAGCCGAAGGCGGTAGTCCACCGAAAAGCACACTGACGTCCTGAGGTAGTTGCTTGGTGCGAAGACAAAAGGAAAGTTCACGTGCTCGGCATACTGTGGCAGCGATGAGTGAAACGGTGGTGCAAGGGTCGGACAGATAAGGGGAAGAGAAAGAGCCCTTTGTACTAGAAATGAACTTGATTAATGTGGCGAGTTGGGCTTGTTGGTACATATTTACGGAACACTACAGCGCAAAAAATACACGACGGACGAAAGGAACACAAACGACGACGACACGCGCTGAACTTTCAACAACCTTTATTGGAAAATGCACATGTATTTATACTGCCCGACGCACAGTTCACTTGCTGCACATGCGTAGAAAAGCCAACTCATCATCACTAAGTTGTATGGAAGCCACGCTAACACAACCCTCCCCCAGATCTGCAATGCGTTCTGCTTCGATAATTTCGCGGGTGATACGTGTATTGCTCTTCTTGATTATGGAAGTGTAGTTAAGGTCGGGTGAGCAATCCTGGCAGGTTGTACAATGACTAGTTAAGAGGCCCTCGAATTCCTTTCCTTTGCGCGCGTTTCTTATATTCATCACCGACAAGTGCTGTCAGGCTTTTTCCATCGACATCAAAGATTTATTTTATTCCCTACCTCATGACCTCATCCTCGAATGCGTGGAGCATTCCATTGACAAATACGGTTCCGTTGCTTTTCAAAACTCTGCAGGGATTGCTGCCAGTGCCTTTTTTAGAACTTTTAAGTTTTTTATTTGCGATCCACATACATAATGTTCGAAGGGAATCCTCACCTGCAGAAGGAAGGCGTATGCATTGGTTCATGCATCGCCCCCATCCTCAGCGACCTAGTTCTTGCTCATTTCGATCGCCACATCGATGGTTCGCTCACCGAGAAAAATGTCCTTAGCGTGTTTAGGTACGTCGATGACTACTTAATTGTTTTAGATTGTGACCCGCAGGACATTGAACAAAAAAGCAAAGTGGTGCTCGATTTGTTTCTAGAGGTTATGAACCCCCTTGGCCTAACGCACGAACTCCCAGTAAACGGCCAAATCAGATTTCTAGATATCCGGTTTAGTTTCAAAGGTGTTGGCGTCTGCTGGTGCTATGAACCACGCGCCAACAAACCACTTCTGCCTTTCAAGTCTGCCCACTCTAAGCTCGTTAAGCGAGCTATCGCCACGTCGTGCCTGAAGAACGCCCTGGGCAAATCTTGCCAACACTGCATTTCTGAAGCGTTCGAGCGTCAAGCTGGTAGGCTGACAAGTGCTGGGTACCCTAAGCCCCTCCTTATTTCAGTCGCAGAGGGCCTGCTCAAGAATATGCGCCATCGCCCACAATATTGAAGCGAGCGCACCACGCAGGCAGAAGGTAGCCGTGATACCTTATGTGCACAAGCTCTCGCACAACTTGAAAAAGGTGGCCCAGCTGTACGACGTAAAAGTCGTATTCTCAGCACCAAACAGGCTGTCTAAGCTCTGCAGAATGACTGACCCGGAGGCAAAGACGCTGCAGGTCTGTGGCACAAATCACAGGCGGCCCTTTGTTGATTGCGCAGAAGGGGTGGTTTATGAAATTCCCTTAAAGTGTGGAAAAGTGCACGTTGGCCAAACTGGGAGATGCGTCAACGATAGGCTAAGGGAGCATGCAAACAATATAAGAAACGCGCGCAACGGAAAGGAATTCGAGGGCCTCTTAGCTAGTCATTGTACAACCTGCCAGGATTGCTCACCCGACCTTAACTACACTTCCATAATCAAGAAGAGCAATACACGTATCACCCGCGAAATTATCGAAGCAGAACGCATTGCAGATCTGGGGGAGGGTTGTGTTAGCGTGGCTTCCATACAACTTAGTGATGATGAGATGGCTTTTCTACGCATGTGCAGCAAGTGAACTGTGCGTCGGGCAGTATAAATACATGTGCATTTTCCAATAAAGGTTGTTGAAAGTTCAGCGCGTGTCGTCGTCGTTTGTGTTCCTTTCGTCCGTCGTGTATTTTTTGCGCTGTAGTGTTCCGTAAATATGTACCAACAAGCCCAACTCGCCACTTTAATGACATCGTTCTTTATGTAAAGTTTGCATACCACACGGCCGTACAAGAAACGACGCAAATGACGCCGTATTTATTGGTCTACGGAAGGACCCCGGCAACGATGCTCGATGCCAAGCTGCCCAATGTCTACGACGAGGAAAACATCGATGTCACCATGTGCCTTCAGCGTGCCGAAGAAGCTCGACAGCTCGCCCGTCTGCGTATCAAGAACCAGCAGAGGATCGACAGCTGTCACTATATCCTTCGTTGACGCCACATGGAGTACCAGCCCGGTGGTCGTGCGTGGATCTGGACACCGATACGCCGACGTGGACTTATCGAAAAACTGCTGCGACGGTACTTCGGACCGTATAGGGTACTTCAACGTCTCGGCGGACTGGACTACGAGGTTGTCCCCGACGGCGTCACGAACTCTCAGCGACGCCGGGCACGGCCCGAGGTCGTGCATGTGGTGCGCCTTAAACCGTTCTTAGCGCTTTAAGGAACATTCGGACTCAAGTTTTTACTTTCTTTATTGTTGTTATTGATTGTTGCATGCATTTTTGTACTATGTTCTGCTTTAAGCATCGGGGCGATGCTTTTTCAGAAGGGGGCAGTGCCACGCGCGTTTCTTTCAATATTGCCGCATTCGGTTTACGCCCACAAAGACATGAGCAAAGCTCGGCGCAGACTGCGCCACGGTATTCGAGAAGCTTCACGATTTCAGTAGATCGTTTTGTTATGATTGCACGCAAGACGCGAAAAGGTATAGCTTATCCTAGAGTTTGCGCGACCACCAGTGATAAGGCTACAAAGCTCCATGCGTGATGTATAAAACACGGCGCATCCCAGCGATGATCAGTTGATCGACGGCCGACGCTCTGTTCGCCGCTATCAGTGTGCAGCCTGTATTACTTGCTGTAACTTGAGTTTCCGTTTCGAGGCCACAAGTTCGGCCAAATAAAGTGTTTCGCCTTGAAGACGTCGACTGCTCCCTTCGTCAACGTCACGACCACGTGACACTATGCACATCATCGCATCCTAGCCTGCACTTCGCTGGGATAAAAAACTGACCTCTCTACTCTAACGTGAGTGTCGACGTTACGTCTGACCATGAACTAACTACCTTTTATACGCTAGTCCAGTTGACATGCCTGGCAAGCCCGTGATATGCGCGTAGCTAGTTAAAGGGGCCATGACACCCAATTTCGACCATAATCTGTGTTATGCGGGTTAGTCCTTGAGCATTCACAAATAAGCTTGCGAAATTTTAGCGCATTTGGTCGTGCACTTAATTTATTATTGAATAATTTTTACGAACACACGAGCGGCCTGAGAGTCGGGCAACACTGGCGCACTCGTGAGCCGTGGCGTAACTAGCAGCTGGCTGTGCGAGCGTCTGTATTACGGCTAACAATATTGTTCCGTCGTCAGCTGCGCGTGAAATCGAGATATTTGAGCTTTCTGCGGCTTGACACTGAAATTGAACGATTTGCAGCAGCTGAAACTGTGGTAGAAGACGACGGCACCGCTCCTTGATGCCCGTGACGTCACAGACGCCATCGCAACATGGCGGTCTCCGGCGGTGCGCGGCATTTACAGCCGGCAACTTCTATCTAGGGCCTGTTTTGCAGTGAAATATTTTTTTTTGACAGCCCACTTTTCATACCTGTATAGGCATAACAGACCCTCTACATTTAGTTTTCGCTGAAAGCCACAAATTCATGGTGTCATGGCCCCTTTAATCTACACAAGGACCTCAATCCACCTCTTAAAGCTTAGGTGCAAATCTAAAATTTCGGCATATGCTGCTATTTGCTGTCTGCTTCGCATGAAATGGACTTCGGCAATGCGTGGTAGCGCGATTTTTTATGTTGTTATAGAGCTACTTACTATTACTCTGCTGCCTCGGAAATCTGCCGCTAAAATCGATCAAACATAGGCGAAGTTATTGCACTAAACAAGTGTGTCCTTTCCTTTCATTGTCACGATCGAGTGTGCCTAAAGTTATACAGGCAGGTGGATGGCTAATACCGCTGTTTACACGGGCACCCGCGAACTTCGTTTAACTTCCTCGTCGTTATGTCAACGGAGATGCGGGCCGTGTCACACGGCCTCCCTTAGGCCAAGGAAGATAAACGGAGCGTTTCGCAAACGAAGTTCGGCGTTCTCCGTTACCGGCGGAACGAAGTACTCTCGTTCCCAGTAGTCTGTATACGTCAGAAAAAAACTTTGAGCACTAAATTGCCGCAGTCAAAACAATAATACATTTTGGCAATATTAAACGTGCTTTTGTTGCTGGACCCATTCATAACGTGCGTTTTTTTTTTTCATTATATATACGCCCGCCAGAGTGCAGCTACTCTCTACACAAATGCCCTTGTCTTTCACCGTGCCTGGGGCGCCGCCATTTAAAAATATTTCATCCGTGCGTGCGGTTGTTGCAGTGTTTGCGTTTGCCCGTGTCGGCATGACAGGAATGAGTGACAACGCTATCGCGTTGAATGTCACGCTATTCGCAACGAGACGGTGTCTTATACTATAAGCGCGCACATTGGCTCCAGTGGCCTAAACCTCTATATCCATGGGGCCGATCGACGCCATTGCCAATGCAATATCGAACCCCTTCTTCACGTCTTCCACTTTGTCACTCAGTCATGACTGAAGACACAGAACAATATGTGCGGTCACGAGGCAATGAAACGCAAGAAGTTTTGTGTACGGGCTACAAAACTACCAGTCGTCGAGCACGGTACATCTAGTAAAGAAGCACGTTAGGCACAAGGTGGCGAGCGTGGCTGTCAGCATCGCTACATTTAGCGAATGCGTTTTTTATTTAAAACGATTTTAATGCTTTTTTTCGCTTCAGACCCTACTTAATAATGCTTTGTTGTAAAAACCGCTTAAGGAAGATTCACAAAAGGCCAACTAGAGGAGAAATTAGGATACTTCTGCGAAAATCAAACAGCACCTACTGAGCCCCTCGCGGCAACTGTTACAACCTTGTCATTGCCGTGTGACCCTGCCACAACTCCGTCCCCGTCGAACTTCATAACAGAGTTTTATATACACGGAGTTTAAGGAAGTTCGCGGGTGCCCGTGTGACAGGGCTATAAGACGCTGTGTGCTGTCCAGAAGCCAAGTTGTACAAACAAAGAGGAACAACTTGACTCGTACTTGGGCTTGGTTGTATCACTATCCATGTCAGGTCCTGCCAAATTCTGAAAGGGCTTCATTGGTGGAAGAAATTTCAGGGGATCATTCTGTTGACCGCAGCAAGGATAAACGAGGTTCACTTGCGCCCTAATATTTATGCATCTGTGTGAGAATATATCCTAATTAACTTGCTCGTTCATTATTTGGAG
>JALIZH010001236.1:0-19120 GCA_030522465.1 Rhipicephalus appendiculatus
GTTGCAGCCTCTGCTCAAGGTCAGAGTCACTCTTTTTGGTGCGGCCTACCGATGGGGGGATTCGCTGCTATGACAACTTAATATGCACTCAGCAGCGAAATCGCAATGATCAACATATTCTCGAATGCACGCTTCCCTGTTCTCTTTAGCAGCCTCATTGTCTATATACGGCACGAATGTGTACGCATTCAGAAGAGGAGCCTGCTTATCGACTGGCTGAGATGCGACGCTAGCCTTCAGTCCTTGGATAGTGATTCCACCAGAACGGCAGATGTTGCAAAATTTGTCGTAGACAACTTGCATGACTGAAAAGAGAAGAAGGTAATTTGAGGAACACAATGTTGGGTAACTTTATTTGTTAGGAAGTTTTGTTTCTGTTTTTGTTTTTTTTTTTTGTAGAAAAATGAACCCTAAGCCAGGAGCGCTTATCCTGGGGTGCGTGGTCACTAACGAAGTGCTTGCAAAAAAAAGCTGGTTTTCAGCCACAAAAGACGCATCTTTGTAGAGAAAGCACCAATATGAAAAATATGCGCCAAGAAATACACTTCCCAAATTGCAAAGAAAAAAACAGTGGTTTTTAAATCCAGTCTTATCCTCTCCCCTTAAAACGGTAGCCATTTCTGAGGCATTCTGAATCTATCAATGCGTTGGTGTCACAAAGTAAAGACGCTCAACAATTATAGCGGATTACAAATGCAGCATTTTCCGACTGTCATACTGACAGTGATATACTTAGAAAGTAGTCATCACCGTGGAACGTAGAGCGAACAGTGGGGGATCAGCTGAGCAATGTGATCCAGAGATTGTCATGACGAAGCATTCTAGAAAGACATTACGCCTTAAAATTAGCCATTGCATGACTCTACAAAGAAGAAGTGTAATGACGGCACTGCTGTTCCTGCTGTTCAACAACAGTCAGTAGCGAACGAAATTGAGGAGTGACCGTATGACAGAAAGGCAGCAAAACTGATGCTTAAGCTAAGTCAAGCTTTCTTACATACAGCGGGGTGCCTTGAGGTAAAATTTCCAAAACTTGATAGTTGAAACGTTCAGGAGGCCAATGAACGAACAACCCATTACGGAAATCGCATTTAGATGAGTAGGTGCTCAATGCCACAAAATGTTACCTTAATTTTAGTGCTTGCTTCCATTACATGAAGGTTAGGTATATGTCTCTAGACGTGCGAGTGGGGTGACCGATATTTAAAAAGACATTGTTGGTCGCCTCCGTTTTTTGTGCGAATCAATCAGTTTCCATACAGTCGAACGAATGATCCGACGTAAATATCCGGGAGCTTACAAAAATGTGCGCTCTTGTAACCGTTTTCTGACCACTGTATATAAAAAAAGACTCAAATGAGTCAGTGTAACGCGTACGGACTCACTTACCGCCATTTTGTGCTCCCTCAACGACATCAGCGTGCACATTGGGGTCGATTCGGCATGACTGAATCTTCACAGGCAGCCTGCAACTTCTCTTTGAAGTGAGCAGAATGCTCATCTGGAGCATAGTGTCAATGAATGTTACCCAGTTGCCGTGCCAATCAAGCTCTCCGTGAGGTTCTGGAAAAGGTGAGGTAAAGAAGGGCGATGAACATAAACAAGAACAAAGTCCACATAGTCGTGCCCTATTCGATGATTAGAGAAGAATGATATGACGACGTTACAAAGGATTTGTTTCTAACACGCCAGTTTCACATCATTAATGCAACAATCGTGTTCAAGTTGTTCAGTTTTCCGTTTCGAGAACCCAAACAAGCATCCGTAGAACTTCGAACAACAATCCGAACGAAAAACAAGCGTTATTATAAAGTAGCTGCGGAAACACTGCAGTAGCTACGCTACCCTGTCGTTTTCGCACATGAACTTGATGTTGAGGCGGAAATACTTTCTCGCTGCTAGGAGGACGTTGACGTGACTATTAACAAAAATTATTTAACTTTGGACTTATTGACTTGAGTGCAGTTAATTACATTAAGAAATTGTAGCGGATGATAAATTATGGTATACCCATTTTTCAGAAATTATGAGACTTCCACGTAGCTGGAGGCATTTATCGTCGAATTTCAAGGGCGAAATCAAAGCTGATCGCGCCCAGCGGACGAAAAGTGCGGCGGAACACCGGAAGGTCATGCGAGAGGGAAGTGACGAAATTTAAATGAAGCTGCGCCGAAGCAGAATCTAGTCAGCAAAATCGTCAAGCATTCAGAAATACATAACTAGACAGTCTAAATGTTTGCTTGCGATGGGTAGTCCTTGTCTGTCTCGTTCTTTAACGATAAAGAGGCGCGAAAAAGTATTTAGCCTGTCTACAAGAAGAAGCACCGCAGTGGCTGCCCCTGAGTTTTACGCTTCCCCGACAAAGAAAAGATTGATATTGCGGTTTTCTTGCGCACAGTTCGACAGAAACGGATCAGAACCAAACACTACGCGCGAAAGTACGGTGATGCGCGGGCACAAGTGAGATGACTTGCAGTTTTTCACGAAAACATACGACCGCGGGGCGTCTTCTTTCAGATTTCGTCACATTCTTGTGACGGGTAGTTCCGGTCTGACGTAGCAGCACGGTCGCGTTTCGTGCGCGTCTTGTGAGATCAGTTTCGATTTCACTCTTGAAATTTGATGACGAATATCTCGAACTAAGTGCAGCTTTTGTGATTCATAAAAAAATAGGCATGCCATCAATTGGCACGCACTACAACCTTGTAATATACACTCCTGCCATAAGGTCAATAATTAAAAAGTTGATTGACGAAATTTTGATAATTAGTCGCCATAGTGAGATTGTAAGTGCCGCAAAGCATGTCCACCTCGACGTGTAGTTCGTGTGCGAAAACGACAGCTGCCCTAATGTCATAGAATTTTTATAAAAATCTCTATTGCCAAAAAAAAAATAAAAAATGACTATGGCCTCCTGTATTCACAAACGCTCATCGACTCGAAACTGGACCTCAAGGGATCCTTGAGACTACTCGCTTTACAGAAATGGCAACGCGAAACAGTCCTCAAGGATGCCTTGAGGTCGACTTTCGACTCGAGGGGCGTTTGTGAATACAGGCCTATATATACTGCCACGTGCTCATGACGTTGGCGAAGGGAGCAGTAGGCGTCTTCAAGGTGAAACTCTTTATTGGCCGAACTTGTGAACTCGAAGCGGAAACTCGGATTACAGCAATCAATGCACGCTGCACGCTGATAACGGCGCACAGAGCGTCGGTCGTCCAAAAACTGATCCGCGCAAAGCGCGTGGGCATTTATACACGTGTCGTCGAACATTCGAGCGTTATCGCTGACGGCCGAGGTTCTAGAATAAACTTAGCTAGCTGTTCGCTTTTGCGCGCTCAAGCCGGACAGATGATCCGAAAACTATGTAGAATGCTCTGAGACATTTGGGCGCGGATGCTGGCGTGAAACATACGGGCGTGAATATTTATATTTCTGCACGAAATTACGCATCAATATACTCCAGTTACATGCTTACCTATAGATGCATTTCTTTTATACCGAAGCAATCCTCAACAAAAAACTTCCCCATCTCCCGCTAAAGGGAACCATGTGTGGATGCGAAGCAGCGGGGAGATAATTAGCTTGAGCGGGAGGAACGTCGCCGTTCTCATTTCACGGCAGCGGTCCGGGCGCACATCGCGGTGCTGCACAGGAGAGAGAATGAGGCGCGCGCGCTCCGTCATTTTCACACCGCGGAACTACCGTGGCGCCCCCCCAGCGGGGTATGCAGCTGTCACACCACTTGTCGTGCGCGCCGCTCCGTAGAGGATTCCTAGAGGAAAGGACGGGGGGGGGGGACCGTAGGAGAGGAGAGAGAGGGGACGTGCATGCGCTGTGGGGGGTGTGGGATGCGGAAGCCGCTCCGTAGAGTAGATGATTCCTAGAGGAGAGAGGGGGGAGGGGGACGCGCATGCGCTGTGGGACGCGGGAGCCGCTCCGTAGAGTAGAGGATTCATAGAGGAGAGAGGGGGGAAGGGACGCGCTGTGGGCATGTAGGACGCGGGCGCCGCTTCGTACAGTAGATGATTCCTAGAGGAGAGAGTGGGGTTGAGCGTAGGAGAGGGGACGCGCATGCGCTGTAGGGGGTGTGGGACGCTAAGTAGGGTAGATGATTCCTAGAGGAGAGAAAGGGGGGTGAGCGTAGAAGAGAGAGGGGGGAGGGGACGCGCTTGCGCTGTGGTGGTGTGGGACGTGGGAAGGAGGGACGGACTAAGCCCCCCTCCAAACACATGCAAGCAAGATCAAGGACTGGGGTCAACCTGGGCGACAGACACCACCTGCCTAGCCATTGCTAAGCAGCCTCTCTGTGCTCTCGGCCACGACTCTGATGACTGTGATAGTGGTTGACGGCCTTCATATTACTACAGTGTTCTGGTTCGCATAATGGTGCTTCCCTACTTCATGAAAGTGGCCGGACGCGGGACGGGAGACGCGGGACGCGGGAGGGACGGACAGAGCCCCGAGCGAAAGATGCTTCGCATCTAAAATGCTCATAACACATTTAGACTGCCATTGCTCACCCTGCATGCTGGCCTTGACGATACCCTGGAAGTGACCGTCGTATTCGTAACCGCGAAGTCTGAACTCCTTGTAAATATCCTCGGTGTCCAAGTCGTAGGCCTTGTCACTGCCTTGTGCTGAACGCGCCGGTATATCAGCCACATATTCATTCTTTTTGGCTATACGAATGCTGCCACTTGCTGCCAGCGCTCCAGCTTCAGAGATCTCGAACTCCCCCCGTTGCGCGCATGATGTTGACCAGGAACTTCGTGGTATCTAAAACGGAAAAAATTGCATCGTATATCACGGAAACAATATGCATAAATTCGGTAAACTTTGTTCGCTTCCGACTTCAGGAACCTAAAGCAAAGTAATGTTCTTTCTATGTGTAACAGCAGCCATGTGACTCCAGGAATCAACAATGCGGTCATTCTCATGATAGGGTCGCTATAGTCTAGGAGCACACCTTGCTATTGCAGTCGGCTTTGTCGACTACAAATAAGGCGGCTTTGTTTGTAGACTGCTGATAACAGTCCGGCCATTGTGCGTAGTCGAAAGAGTACAATAGACGCTTTTAATAGTCACTGTGCACGATAGAGAGCGAAGCCATTTCGGTGCTTCACCACAAGATGCGTTGCTGCGCCAAGCCGGATTACGTCCCTGTGACTTTAAATCTGGTTGGCTGGGCTCAGCTGTGGTACCGGCACATGTCTACTATGTTCTTGATATATGAAGGCGAACTAAGTGCTTCATATTTTAACGCGAAAGCATTAAAGAGTTCATGTCATTGAAAATGTGGTGTTCCGGTCGGCATCCGCGGCGTTCGGTTGAGAACAGAAAGGCAGCGTTGTCCGTGAGTGAAATCCATAATGAACGGGACAATGCGTAAGGTCAGGAAAGCCAGATGACTAGGAAAACACAGCAGGTATACAATATGCATGTTAGAAATCGCAATCTGTCGATAACGCTGCGCTTATGAATACTATTCTTGTCCATCTGATATGCTTTACAAGGTCTTCTTTCCGGCTGGACGGTTTTCATTAGACGACGGCAGCAAATAAGCTTGGCAACTCATTCCCGTATACTCACCCGCTCGAGCGTTTTAAGTTGCAGGAGCGACACATCTCCCCCCTCACCCGCCCCCCACCGCGAACCCTCCAGGCGCCTTCGCACGCCAGCGACGGCTGGCGAGAGATCGGCAGCCTTCGCGCGCTTTGACTCGCACAAAGGACGTAAGATTCGCGGAATGCTGTTATTGATTTGGACTTTATGCGGAACATGACGACGACGGCAAAATGTGGCTAGAGTGTCCATATATTTGCTACACCAATAAAAAGTCCGGGCTTTGGTAAAAGAGGGGCCACTGCAATAATAACCCCTTCAGCGGCGGTGTGTACAATAGTAAAGATCAATTTCAGAGGCGCGTTACATACCGCGTGTTTCTTCAAATGGCTTGAAACTCAGTGTTGTTATGAACGCGCTTCGACCCCCCAACATAAACGCTCCCGCTGGTTGGACTCCGAGCAAGGCTACCTCGGAGAGGGCGTCAGAACCCCCCTGTACAATGCTCTCTACCTTGTTGGCGTCCCTTGCAGAAACACTGGGTGCGTCAGTCGGAGACACCGGGTGCGTCCGTCATAGACACTGGGCGCGTCCTTCAGAGACGCTTGACGCGTCCGAACCGCGGAGGTGTACCCTCCTCCTCCTAGTGCCTATAAAAGGGCGGCGAATCTAGCGTCGGTGCTGCTTCTTGTCCACCTTTTGTATATATGTCGTTCTCTTGTAAATTAAACGTTTTTTTCTCTGGCTGCCTTTTGCCTTGCCACTGCCTGGATGTTCCCAGCCCAGTCCTTTGGTCCTCACGTCACGCTACCCAAGAGACCCTGGGGCCTCTCGTAACAGTGTGAACATTCGTGTAGGCTTCCTGAGTGGACAACTAGCAGCCATTTAACTTTATTGTACTGCGTATTGCTGCAAAGGTTCACTTTGCTGGAGACACTACAATGTTCGACGATCGTCCGACGTGCCGTGTTCAAGGACCAACGTCAAGAGTTTTTTTTTTCATTGCTGGAAACGAACACAACCAAAAAATAAACTGTGCGTACATTTGGGCCTAATATTTCATTCTTTTTATGCAAGGATTCAAGCTGACCGATCGCAGAATAATGAGATATTTAATTATATGCTAACGAAGATTAATTACTCAAACTCACAAAAACAACCCATTTCTTTACTTTTTTTTCATGGAATGTAATACCGAATACCTTGGAATCATGCCATGCGGATTTAACACATTTCCAGACAGTGGATAATAATTCGCGCCTGAAGAGGCTAATAAGAATACAGCCACTACTATTACTACCAATACTACCGCTACAACTGGGTGTGTTCAGATAAGAGCGTCGGTGCATGTCCGCCGACCCCCTTTAATTTCGCCGAAAAAAAAATATTTTGTTTTCCGAGTCCCCAGGACCACAAAACCACTTTTGGTCTCACAAAAAAAAATTGAGCTCCTTTAAAGAAATTCACAAGTCTCCACTGAGCCGCCACCGCCTCTTTAGAGTTTGGCGAAAATGGGATTTCGATGAGACGCTACAAAAACAGTATTGTAGCTGTAGGTCTCGAAATATTTCTCCGCATACTACGGATAGTTGGCGTCGATAAAAAATTATTACTTTGCAGTTTTGATGTTGTGCTGTTAGGCAAAAAAAATCGCGAAATTGGCACAAAGCTCAATAATGCTGAAGTTTAAGATCTTTTTTCTCCGCGCGTATAAACGACAGACTTCCCAAAGTTTTTAAAAAAACATTGCCATATGTTTGGTGAACAGATGTCCTAAACGAAATACCTGAGAGTGGCTTCGAACGTTGACCAGAAATGTTCAACTGAGGATATGTCTTTGAAAATGCAATATTTTGAAGCTCATTTAACAAAAAAACGTCTTCGATTTTCTTTAAACTCTTCAGAATTAATGCCAAGCACGTGCTCTAACTAAATCTGTAAAAACATGTTGCATTATTTTTGTGAGGTCGGAGCTATGAAGCACGAAAAGTGGCCAGATTGAAGTTACTGAGTAACCACAACATTGAGCGAGCATGGGGCAATAGTTGCCATTATCATTATTTTTAGGTCCTGGGGTGCTATGCAGGATGGCCCGAGCTTCTCGGGCACACGAGTTTGCTCCGAGCTCGCACTGCGGCGGTCATGGCACAAAGACAGAGCGGAGCGCGTGATAGCAGCATTGACAAAAACGGCTACATGAACGAGCGTGGCGTCAAAAACGCATCTGGGGCATCTGTGGCGGTAATCAAAGAAACACCGCGTGCGAACACGTCAGCGCCGCCACTCAGTCCACATTTCAACAGTGCAGCGACGTCAGCGTGACTGTCGCACTGTCTTTTTGGCAACTCAGCATTGCGCCTCCCACAGGCGTGTTCGTGGGCGTTCTTCCACTTTCGGGCATGTTCTTTCGTTCCACCCGCAGCATGGAAATTTCCACTCTCGAAGGCAACAAGGGTGGACATGCTGCACACTCGTGTAGCTCGTTTCGCTTCTATCAAATATTGCGGCTAAATATACGGACAGGTTGTCACCAGGGGCGCTCGCATCATTGCGGCAACGCGGCTGTGAGTGGTACATAGTGAGCGCGGTGAAATTGAATGCGAGACGTCGCAGCCACGTGATGATATAACTTTTATTTCTTCGTGCGTGTGTGCACAGTCTGCGCGATAAAGCTGATAGATGAATCATGCCGCTCGCTGGCGTTGCGGCGTGAGCACTGCTCCTTGGAAAGCGAAAACGCGGTGCGTGGACCCGATCTTCGCCGCGGGCGTCTGTCAATCAAACTGATTGACGCGTGAACTCGGGTACAAACTCGTTGATTCTGAGAAGGCCCCAGTTCAACTCGTGACTGTCATGGTGCCGGTGTGACTGTCAAAGGTTTCATGCGGTGGACGCTAAGCAGCAGCTTCTTTGCATATAAAATAATTTGGTCAGCCTTTACTACTTGTGCAAGGCTGGAGCCATAGAGGAGCTTGTGAGCATTTAGCTTCTTCCAGCGTTTTAAGTCGGTCGTCTACGCAGTCTGCTCGGTATACGCTTCGAAGTAAAGAACGCATCAGCTCCGTCTTAATTTTGATTATATAGCAATTAGGCTGGACTTAATTACCACAATATTCAACAGTTTTGTCTTGATTGGTAAGGTTTTAATTAAAACGACAACCATTACCTCGGGTGCAATTAGCATGATCTTGATTAGTATGTAGCTAATTAACATAAACCTAATTCGCATGATCTTGATTAGCATCATATTATTAAGGTCTAATTAGGATGACTTTACTTAGCATACTTATAATTAACGTCGCGTTAATTAGCCTGGTATTAGTTAGCACGGTCATAGTTTTACATGGCTTCATTAGCATGGTCTTAGTAAGGTATGGCTTCATTAGCTCGATCTTAACATGCCTTGGCTTATTCAGCCTGTTCATAGCATCTCTTGACTTATTTAGCTAGGTTACCGCCTAGCCACTTAGCTAATCAGCCGGGCGCACGTCCTCGGGCAGCGACCCCACCATGAAGGGATGAAGAGGGCGCGCGCCAGTCGAGCAACGCGCAAGAATGTGCAGGCTGACCATGATGATTGTACAAGTGGCCTCGGGTTTAGCTACGGTCGCCATATTGTAAGGTGCTCGGCCGGAACTAATCTCAGAGGCCATCGTGCTAAATATTCTAAAGGATACTTAGTACAGACATTAAAAGCTTCAAAACGAATTTAAAGAGCCCCTGCCTTTAAAAAATATCATTAGTAAACCTTTCTGGCACTTTTATTGCATGGGTGCACTTCTGCACTCAGTGGAACGACAAACAAATGAAAGAAGATGCCTCTGGTTTGAAAACACCGCCCAATTTTGTCGACCGTCCTTGACGTGACGCCGCGTTCCATCGTAACCAACGGAACGCATCGCGCGCTGATGGGTGGATCTGACCTTTTCGTACTGTTGGCTCGTTCAAAAGGGGGGTGTCGCAAGAGCTCGGAAAGATCCAGAGTTTCGCCAAGCTCGGGCCATCCTGCATAGCGCCCCTGAATGTCTTCTGTTGTGCTCGAGGGACCATAGCCTGACAGATTAAACCAAAGAGTTGCCTTCAAGTGCAAATTTGTTCATTTGCGTGCGTGCACGCGTCGTAGTTTTGCTCCTGGCGTAAGGACTAACCGCAAGATTTCTAGAAATGTAGTCAAGTCGAGCTCTCGGAAGGAACTGTTTATTTACCCCTATTGTTTACACACGGGGTCAGAGTCACAAGTCATGGTCAAACAAGTTAGACAGTCACAAACGTCACTGAAGCAGTTGTGTGTTTCTAGCTCCTGGTGAAGCAACCTTGTGCACACAACCAATTTCGGCCTCATGGAGGAGAACTTCGTCAGCCCGATTCCTGTGTCAGGGTGAGCCGCTTTAAGTAGACGAAATGTTTCCCGAATGGACCTGGTCATCAGCCGTTTTGAAACGTACTCTTTTTGTCCTTTAGAACCAATTGCAATGACATCTTTCTTGTGTGGGCGTTGTTGGGTGCAGTTGAGCTTATCCTCAGTATAGTATTTCATTGCTGCCTGTATGTTTTCTGGGTTCGCTTCTATCTGGTATAGAGGTCCGGATTTGACCACACCCCATGGGTGTCTCTATATTTTCTGGATTTCCGAATGTGGTGCGGAGTTGCGGATGGAATCATTTCTTGAATCTGTTGATGAGAAAGGTTCACACGGAGCAATAGAGAGTTTTAGTACTGCGAAATGGTGCTACGTACGCACCACGCAAGCGCCTTGCGTTACGTGGCGTCGCGTGCCGTGATAGGACTTTTTAGTACACGGTTATGCCCGCGTACGTAACGAACGTGAAGCGTGTTGCGCCATCTGGTAGATCCAAATCGATGTACGTGTCGTTGACAGCAAATCTCAGCGAATAAAAATGTGATAGCCGGATTATGGCCATATTTCTAGCTACATTAAAGCTGCAGTATGGTACCGTAGCTGCAGTGACTCGAAGCGGGCGGTGTAGTACGATTACCAAACGTTGGCGCTTTCTCATTTTCGGCAACATGGCGTCGCCCGAGTTGGTCATGTGTCTTGAACGCGTCCCGCAAACTGCCGCCGGTGAGTCATTCATCGAGTGTGCGCGATTTTCGCAAGCTGGCGAAGCAGATAGCTTTAAACGCTAGCGCTTCGCGTCGAGTGCGGGGAGACTGCAAGCGTGGATTCACTCACCAAGAAGATGGAAAAATTTACTCAGGTGAGCGAGCGAACGCTCTATCGGTGGAAAGCGATGGCGGAGAACGCGGGCAGAGTCCTACCACCGAACAAGCGTTCTTATTGCAAAAGCCGTGATCGGCGAAGAATGTGGACGATTTTGACCTGAGCGTCTTTCTATGGGTGGTGTACATTTTTTTCTTTTTTTGAGGGAGTTGAAATTTCAACTATCGCCAATATGGTGGAGCGTTTCGAAGAGGACGAGACGATACCGACCATGTCCACAACGACGATGCAGAGGATGCTGAAGCAGCTTGGCTTCAAGTACAAGGAACGCTGTCGGAACGCATTTCTCATAGAAGCGAGGGGGCATTGTGCAATGTAGCCACCGGTTTCTGCGGAGCTGTGACGCCAGACTCAAGCTGTGATGAGGACGATGAGATGTGAACTCTTCTAACGGGCTCATGGCAATCATTACGTGGTGCGTACAGGACGGGATCATTCAGTATTGTTGCAGTTAGAGCAGCAAGTATAAAGAAAAAAAAAACATGTTTTAATAGGTCTGAAAATAAAGCTTCGGATTATTTGATTCAGCGATTCGCTGGTTAATTGACTCAATGATTCACTTCAATTGATTCATTGAATGAATAAAGTAAATATTTTTTCTATACCCGTGGCGTAAACATTTAAAAAAAGCTCGGATGTGACGAAAACCCATAGGAACAGGTGAAACTAAATATAAAAAGACAAAGCCTGGTCCGTCCCTTTGGAAGAGAATTCGGCCCGTCCAAAAATTAAAAAAAAAAATACTGATCAGGATGGTGCCAAGCGCCACCAAGAGCTTGTGAAACGGAGTATAGAGGCACACAGAAAAGAGACGCGCGCACGCGTCCCCCTTTCAAATCGGCTAGAGCATACGTATGTTACCTACGAACGCACGCATCGCCTGCGTGCGTACGTAGCGGCCACGTACGTAACGCGCTACGTGCGCGTTGCGGCCTGCGCATGCGCAATGCTGCCACGTGCGCAACGTACGCAGTACTAAAGCTCTCTAGTATACGTACGTACGTACGCACGCACGCATCGCCTGCGCGCGTACGTAGCGGCCACGTACGTAACGCGCTACGTGCGCGTTGCGGCCTGCGCATGCGCACTCGCAATACGTGGCGCCCTTACGTACGCAACGCCGCCACGTACGCAGTACTAAAATTCTCTAATGTCAGGAGGCGGCAGCGTTCACGGTATGATTCGCAGGGATCTAACGTGTGCTTTAGGTTGCGCAGCCACTCGCGACACATGTTGCAGGTTTCCGCTGAAGGACCTGGCTCCTCTGTAGGGCCGTACGCTGCTGCAAGGACACCAGAAATTGTCCTGGAGATAGCACCCTCGATCTCCGCTTTCTTACGCTTGGAGTAAGGAACTCAGCAATATGCTTTCAGTTTCGCCGGAATTTTCAGGGGTGTCACTTCAGTTGTCTTAACGAATGCGTTTAGCTCTTCGACAGCAATCTGTTCGGGAACAAAATTTTCGTCAGACTGAGATGCATCTGGAGACTCTACGGCGATTTGTTTGAAACGATTGAAACAGTTCTTGCACAAAATGTCGGTTTCTCTGGTGCATAAGGCTTTTTCTGGCATGCGCTTGTTTAGTAAGGCAACATTCAAATCTTTCACACACCGAAAGTTCCGCTTGTAGGCAAACTTCTTATGAATTTTAGGTAGTCTGTGCAAAACGCTCGCTCTGAGCTCCACAACGTGGCCATCAATATCAGGGGAGTACAATACGCGCACGTGTACTCACGTTCGTTGACCAGCAGAGGACTGCCGGGTTGTCGACGACGAACAGAAGTGAAAGCCGACGTTCTCTTATTAGGGTAAGGCGGGGCAAAATGAGACACGGGGCAAAACGCGACATTTTGGCTTTGCCGACCTCTATAGCTAATACAGAAAGCACTTTTCTTTGTTTCTATATTTCAGCGAGAGGTGCTGGTAGTTGTCCACCTTTTTATGTATAAAAGTTGATGATTTCTCACAGCGTTCGCGTGGCAAAAATTACGCGGCTGGGGTCAGTGTGTTCGTGACCCGTCAAAAAGGGGCGAAATTCGTCTCGGCGAAATTTTCGAATCCGTGCATGAAGCTACTCTGGCGTCAGTACAACAACGTAAGTAGCTATTTATATTGTTACTATATACTACTAGCTACATACCACCAAAATTTCAGTTCACTTGGTGCACGGGGCCAAAGCGGAAATTTTTTTGAATTTGGGCATGTGAGGGGGGGGCAAAACGCGACAAAAAGGCATTGAATTGTCTTAGAGAGTGTCTCATTAAGTGAATCATTTACTTACACTCATTATATACTATATTTTATTGTTTAGGAAGGTTCGGACGCACAAGAGAATATCATATAAAGTTTCCTGGGAGGAAAACGACGTGAAAAAAGCACTGACTGCTGTTCAGGACACCCACTCCATTCGTGCTGCATCGAGATTTTTCCGCGTTCCCAAGGATGCTCTCAAGAGGCGAACGCAAATTTGGAAGAATCTCCAAGTCAAGCCGTTCACAAACACGTCTCGCCATCGAGTTTTCCTTCAATACTAAATTTGTGCTAGAAAATTCGAATCTAGCACAGTTTTAAATTCATCACCTCACGAAGCCCGGCTGACGAAGCTGAAAGCCACGAAACGCCCGTGCAGTTCTGCACCAAAACGGCAAAAGGAGGCGAAGAAGATGCGTCAGATTATATCTAGCGTCCAATCGTTGAATAATCCAATGAAGTGCAAGCTTTCAACAAAATACAATAGCACAAAGAAAGACTGGTGGTGTTTGATGTGCAAGGAGTTTTGGAGCAAAACAGCACCGGATTCTGTCTGGATTCAATGCGTGGAGTGCAAGGACTGGGGTCATGAAGGCTGCGTGAGGGCCCACGGAGTTTAATTTCAAGTGCTTCTACTGCAAAAACTGAAGAGTTAAATTTTTTTCACTCTGTCTCGTTTTGCCCCGCAGGTTGGGGCAAAATGAGACATCTGGTGCATTTTTTATTTCTTTTTTAAAATAAACTTTTTAACAGTGGCAACATGGTCATATTTATGTAGCACATACCTTGTACCCAAAGGAACGTTTCTGCATTGTCGTTTAAGGGTAAAGAATGAAATAAAAATAAATATTCACTATTTTCAAATTTTTGTCTCATTTTGCCCCACCTTACCCTACTTCGACCTTTCTTAAGCGAGTTGAGCTGTTTCTCGTTTATGTTATTTCTTGTTTTTTAGGGCGCGGGCGAGCGCGGTGGGGCTGCAGAAGCGCCGCTTGTGCCGACACGCACCGTCTCCATTATCACATTATCGACGGGCCATGGGAAGCGATAAATATCCAGCGGTGGATCCTCTCCATCCACCTCCTTTATGAGGCGTACGCAGGCTCACATGCGCGAAAGATTTTGAAAGCTATTCCTGCGAAGAGTGTGACTCATTATCGCGGCACGCTCAGTGGTTGGGAACCGTGTAGAAGCTTTTTGTGATTTGCGTAAAAAAATGTAGTAATCATTTCCTCTTCAAAACCAACTGTTCCTGTTTTATTTCTGACAATGCGTCAATCCACAGGAGACATTCACGACCTAAAAATAACGATAATGGCAACTATTGCTCCATTCTCGCTCAATGTTGTGGTTACTCAGTGTACGTCAATCTAGCCACTTTTCGTGCTTCATAGCTCCAACCTCAAAAAAAATAATGCAACATGTTTTACAGATTAAGTGAGAACGCGTGTTTGGCTTTAATGCTGAAGAGTTTAAAGAAAAACGACGATGGTGTTTTTTTTAATGATCTTCAAAATATTGAATTTTGAGAGACATGTCGTCAGTTGAACATTTCTGGTTAACGTTCGAAGCCACTGTCAGGTATTTCGTTTAGCACATCTGTTCACCAAACGTATGGCAATGCTTTTAAAAACTTTGGGAAGTGTGGCCTTCATACGCGCGGACAAAAAAAATCTTAAACTTCAGCATTATTGAGCTTTGTGCCAATTTTGCGATTTTTTTTTCTTAAATGAACAACATCAAAACTCTCAAGTAATTATTTTTTATGAACACAAGCTATCCGTAGTATGCGGACAAAATGTTTCAGACCGACAGCTGCAATAGTGTTGTTGTAGCGCCTCATCGAAATCCCACTTTCGCGAAATGCTAAAGAGGCGGTGGCGGCTCAGTGGAGACATGATTTTTTTTTAAAGGTCAAATTTTTTTTTCGCGAAACCAAAAGTGGTTTTGTGGTCCTGGGGACTCGGAAAACAAAATATATTTTTTTCGGCGAAATTAAAGGGGGTCAGTGGACATGCACCGACGTTCTTATCTGAACATACCCTACTACTACTACTACTACTACTACTACTACTACTACTAGTACTACTACTACTACTACTACTAGTACTACTACTACTACTACTACTACTACTACTACTACTACTACTACTACTACTACTACTGCTACTACGGCTATGTTCCAACTGGGACATACGACAGCTTCCTGGTTGAAGTTCCCCATTGTCGTCAATGGGAAAAGATCAGAAATTATTTTCTTCCTTGAAACAAATATTGTAATGACAAAACTTGCCGTATAACAAGAACTGTTCATTTCCTTTCGATTGAGGTATAAAGCTGATTTTTAATTGGAGCACCACGGGGTACACATTTCGTGTCACTGTGGACAAAAATGAGAATTTTCTGAAATTAGTTATTTTTTCTCATAGTGTTTAGAAACTTGAGGGGTCTGAAATATCTTTTGCGCAAAATGTAAGAGTAATGGAGTAAGTATTCATTACTCATATATTCATACAAGGCGCAATATAGCAATGAAAACATGCAACATTATGGCTAAATTCATGGGGGCGTATATTTCAGAAAAATGGCGCTAATATTATTGAGCTTCAAACACCTTACACAAACTCCTCTGTTTAATATGTAAACCAAATTTGGTGTAGAAACAAGAAACGATACTCTTATAATAAATTTTCCAACAAACAACACCCAGACGATACAGGAAAATTCGGAAGGTACCCACGTGACCAACTTTTTTTTCTCTCCGTAATACTCTGGCAATTCACTGTTTTCAATGCAGCAAATCAGCACGATTATTTTCGAATACATTTGAGATGGTCGCCAAAATGGCGGGGACGTTTGGCGTGGAATAACCCACATGGCACTGTTTTTGCCACTGTACTATTGATACATGGAGCGCCAATCCACACCTTGAGTGTTCAGCAGATAAATTGTGTTACTGGCATCAGGCTTGTACAAAACAAGTGCGCATAAAAAATGAACGTGGTGCAAATATTGGCGAATATAAATCTCTCAGCGAGAATAGAAGACGAACAGCGCGTCCTTAACCTGACAGAGGAACAGTCGAGTACAAAGAGATGGCACAATAAGTTAATCGCTTTCGCCTAGACGCCTGTAGAATATAGGTAGGAGAAAGAAGCATGGATATTGGGCTGCGTTGTCTTCTTTTATGCAAGTTATCTCTCTCTCTCTCTACCTTTTTGAGCGCTTTTCAAAGTCTAAAATGCCCAGCACGGAGCTGTTGCAGACGAATTCGGTCAGCTTATAACCTGCTTAGCAAATTCATAATACTGGCGCACAGTAAGATAGTTTACTAGCACTAGGAGAGGCATACTTTCTATTTTATGCTATGAATTCCATATACTCCTGCGGAACCTTTTGGTTTCAACCAGATCACTTGGCTCGATGAACCAGATAGAGAATCTATAGATCCATTATTAAGCTGTCCATTCTAGCCGATCTGAGCGATAACAGAACGCACCAAAATTAATGCGCCGCCTTCGACTTGGTTCCTGTGGGATGATTCTTGTGCAGGATAAGAATGCCTCTTGTTTTCCGTCTTTTTTTATTCATCGAAACAAATGTGTACCCTATCTCATGCTCCAGTGCAAAAATCTAAATCAGCACAAATTACATTGCGAGATCTTTAGATAGGCTATTTACAATGAAAAAAATTGGCCGCGTATCTGCGTGCTTCGCTGCAAATGTCGTCGAAAGACGATAGTCTTGTGCTGGCCGTACTACTATGTTTTGCCTTGCCTCAGACAGCGCCTACTCTACGTTGAATTGGCTGCATCTGGCTGGCATTGATAAAATAGAGGAGGCGCTGCGCGAGATATGGACGCCATTGAAAAACATGAGCTTGTGCTGAACCAAGGGCATTACACCGTGACCAAGGGCAACTGCCAGCGGCAGCACCTTATTGTCGGCACAGGGCTTTTTCGTGCAAAGCGTCGCAGTTCGTGCACAGCGTCGCATTTTCAGCGCAGCCTAAAAAACACTAGGGTCTTTAGAATTGCGTACCTATGTATTTTCTAATAAAAGAACACACGACCTGACACTTACATATTAATGCTGCGCCTCAGGTATGCGTAGTATTTGCTTTTTGATCGAATATGTTCACAAGTATGAACGCAAACACCAGTTCAAGATGGCTGGGTGTTCAGAAAGTGGTTAAACTTTGGCCGAGTGGCTGAATCAGGGGACGTCGGACAGACAGCCAGACCAAAATTTTTGCGTTCAAGTATCCCAAGAAAGACTGTCGTCTTTAAAAAATTACACCCTCTCCCGCTAAAGGGAACCATGTGTAGATGCGAAGCAGCGGGCGCTAACGCTTACACTGGCGGCGGCGTTCACGCTGGCGCTAATCGCAGCGTTGCGCAGGAGAGAAACATGCGGAGGCGCAAAGCACGCAGTGATGGACCGGTGTTTCCTACTGGAACATGCCAATCGCTGCTAATGGGCAATGAGAGACAGAAGACTCCTGTTGGACACAGAGACCTGCAGTCCACTTTTAGTTAACGCGCACGCTGCGAATTTTGATTGTTCAACCACACACAGGAGAAATCTCCCACCGGCACTATCATGCAGGCCAGTGAACGGTTGTGCAGCGCGAACAGCCGGTTTTTTAGGAGCGAAGCTCCTTAGGCCCGCACCCCGCCGTCGCCGTCGCCGTTGAAGCTCCCTGGCGCGGTGCCAGCTGTGGCGTCTCCCCGTTACGCGCGAGGATAAATGAGCGTTATGAGCGCTGGAACGCGGGTGGCGCCTGCACGATGCGAGAATATAAACGCATGCGAAACGGAGCCAGATTAGTTTCCCTCTCCCTCTTTCTTCGTCTCTGCCCTCCCTCTTTCTTCGTCTCAGCCGGCCCCGGCACAAAAAAAAGAAGAAAAAGAAAGAAAAGAAGGAAAGAAAACAAGGCGCACGGCGTTCGGCGCGCGTTGCGCAAAAAAAAACAAAACAAAAAAAAAACAAGGTGCGCGGCGCAAAAACAGTTCGCGTTCCTAAACGATAGTACAATTAATCGAAAACCGTGTTTGTAGATATAAAAAAATAGGGACCCACTTGAGATTAGTTCGGGCTGCTCACAGAACATTGATAGTCGTCCTCAGAAATGTAAACGTGATGATGAAGAGATAAGCAGCCTGGCAAGGATGCGGAATGCAAAGCCAAAGCAGCGCAGCAAGACGAGCCCGGTAACTGGATCCTGCGGTTGAAGTACGACGAGCGGAGCTACAACGGCTACGCCAACAGGATCCTGCCGTACGTTCTAGAGCGGCCGAATCTAAGCGCCGACGCCGAGAGCAGTTTCAGAACGTACATAGTCATTTGCGTCCCATTTCTAAGGAGCTTCGCTCATCGGTTGTATTCGTTACACGGAACAACTGCTAGTTTTTCAACCAAGAAACTCGCTAGGAGACGCTGCCTGCGTCGGCGTCGCGAGGCGAGAGAGGGGGGAGCGTAGGGTGGGAGAGAGAGGGGGCGACGCGCATGCCCAGAGGGGGTGTGGACGCCGCGGGCAAGGATGCCTAGAGGAGGGGGGGAGCGTAGGAGGGTAGAGAGGGAGGGGACGCGCATGCGCAGTGAGGGTGTGGTCGCCGCGGGCAGGGATGCCTAGAGGAGAGAGAGGGGGGAGAGGAGGTTTTTTATTTTTATTTTTTGAAAGGGTTTGCGCATGCGCAGTAAGGGTGGTCACGCCGCACACCACCACCACCACTACCGGATTGAACTTCGCCTTAAGCTGCTTAGAATCTAAAATAAAAATTGCCAACAACCTGAATTTAACGAAGCGCTCGTAGCGTTAAGAAATTTTAACACGTGCGATCATTTCACACAGATGATAAATACAGCGTATGCCGAAAGCTAGGTTGATATATACAAATGCTGTTATACTTTTTACGTTATGATTTCGTGTTTTACATGCTCAGCAATTATCTGCGTTAAACCTGAACCTTTGACAGAGTTGCCAGTCTGTTTGGGTTATGACTTTCACAAGGCTCCAACCAAAAAATGGGTTCATATCCTGACGTTTCAGAATCAACTC
>JALIZH010001238.1:0-10117 GCA_030522465.1 Rhipicephalus appendiculatus
ACGTGATAGTGACAGGATCTGACATTGATGATTTCCAGCCAGATACACACATGGTACGACATGCTGCGCTATCACACTGAGTGCACCCGCTAACATTCAGGCTATGATGGATGAAGTGCTTCACGGCATCCCACACGTTGGATGTTATATTGACGACGTGATAGCGACAGGATCTGACATTGACGATTGCCAGCCAGATATACACGTGGTGCGACATGCTGCGCTATCACACTGAATGCACCCGCTAACATTCAGGCTATGATGGATGAAGTGCTTCACGGCATCCCACACGTTGGATGTTATATTGACGACGTGATAGTGACAGGATCTGACATTGACGATTGCCAGCCAGATATACACGTGGTACGCATGCTGCGCTATCACACTGAGTGCCCCCGCTAACATTCAGGCTATGATTGATGAAGTGCTTCACGGCATCCCACACGTTGGATGTTATATTGACGACGTGATAGTGACAGGATCTGACATTGACGACTGCCAGCCAGATATACACGTGGTGCGACATGCTGCGCTATCACACTGAATGCACCCGCTAACATTCAGGCTATGATGGATGAAGTGCTTCACGGCATCCCACACGTTGGATGTTATATTGACGACGTGATAGTAACAGGATCTGACATTGACGATTTCCAGCCAGATACACACGTGGTACGACATGCTGCGCTATCACACTGAGTGCACCCGCTAACATTCAGGCTATGATGGATGAAGTGCTTCACGGCATCCCACACGTTGGATGTTATATTGACGTGATAGTGACAGGATCTGACATTGACGATTGCCAGCCAGATATACACGTGGTGCGACATGCTGCGCTATCGCAACAACTGAGCAGGAACGTAAAACGTTTAGCGGTTTCTTCTTTTTTAAAGCTTAGACCGAAATTGTTACAAAGTTGCATATTACCGGTCCAGCTTCAAGTAGCGATATCTGATTGAATATGAACAGTTCAGCTTGATTTTGTAGCGGATCTCTCTTTGACGCGCTGTGTTTCAGCATAATTATAATCTGGCGTCAGCGCTATCCTACATAGCCACGCGTTTTCCTTACATGCGCGCGTCCCTCTGTCTGACGCTCGTTGGGTGCCTCCACGCGCACTAGGCCGCAGGTGCGGCAAAGACATGTGCACGCGTAGGCCAAGATGACAGAAAAGCTGGCAAATAGCAGAAGGATGTCTTGAAGGGCCAGTTGGTAAATGATACTGAGGGGGAAAACAGCGCAAGAACGGTGTGGTCATTCTTTCTTCGTTCCGTTTTTTGCGCTGTTTTCCCCTCAGTGGCAAATAGCGGTTATTTTTTAGATTTGCTTGCTGTTTATTTTATCGTCATATAATAGGGGAAAATGGCTAGTAAATGCTCCAAAATGATAGCTCAAGGTATCCAGGAGGTAGCCATGGCGCCACCTGAAATTTTTGTCGCCAGTCAGGGTCGGAAAGTAGGCCAATTTGGTGCAAAGTAGCCACCAACGGCAACCCTGTCGAGGATCTCTACCACTATTTATCGCACGCCACTTTGCTGCAGAGTATGTAGGAGTGTATAAGTAAGTGATCCAGACGACGAACATGCGTTCACCAGTCGCTCAGGCGTATCGGTTGGTGGTTTCCTTGAAGTGCTGAGGTTCTACCTGGATTCAACGTTCATCACCTGGAAGTGAAAGCTTTCGCTCAGAAATATGGCGTATGCATTAGTTCTTGCATGCCCCGATTCTGAGTACGATGTTTTTATCGAAGGTGGATAGGGCCATTCAGACTGACCTTCTTGGTCTAACAAACAAGGTGGTTCGTTATATGGACGACTACTTTGCCTTTGTTCACAGGCGTGATTTCGGCAGAAAAATGGTTGGTGTTATGAAGGTGTTCAGGGAACAAGGAGTGAGGGACTCACGTTCAGATGCGAGACCCCACAGAACGATACGTTGCAGTATCTCGACCTTCACATGGTTTTGCCCTGAAGAGATATGCTGGCAGTATAGACCAAGATCGCGAAAGGGCTTGCTCAGCTACCAGTCTGGCCACTCGAGACTTGTAAAAAACGGCATTGCGAAGTCATGTATCCGGTCCTGGTGAAGCAAAGCGTTCACGAACAGGGGGCAAACAGGGGGCAGGTGACCCTGATGCTGTAATAGCAGCCACCAGTGAACATGTGCTAAAAGAAGTAAGAGCACATGGAAAGTTGGCGTCGGCAGGAAGAAGTGAACAAAGTAGGTCGTTCTCAGTGATCCCATTCATTCACGTAGTGTCCCACAGCTTCAAGGGAGTGGCGGCACGCTTTAATGTTAATGTTGTTTTTTGAGCCACAGCTAAGCTAAATGACATTTGCCCAATACTGCAGTATCGGCAATAAAGAAAAGAAGAAGTAATAGGAGAGTGCACCATGAAGCATGGCCTCCGTTTTGTGTCGTGTGTAAAGGAGGTCGTGTACCAGATCCCCCGTTCATGTGGGAAAGATTACGTGGGCCAGACGGGCCGCTGTCTGAACATACGTCTGCGCGAGCGCCACAGCTCCTTAAAATGTGCTCCGTCGTACAATTTGGCCTCACATCGCCGACAGTGTGGTTGCAATCCACTATTTGAACTAACCTCTGTTTTATTCCGTCACAGGCTGTAATTAGCTCGTGAGATAGTTAAGGCTATCGTCATCCAGAGGCAAGGCTGCATGCGCACTAGCCAGCCGTCTCTAGACGTCCACGATAAGAAAAAATCATTCCTTAATATAGCTTCCTTATATCACACTGTCATGGTAACGTCAGCATTAAGGTTGAATTATGTGTACTTACCTGATGGCGCACTTGGAATACAAAAGCGTGCAGGAGGTATTTGTTGTCTGTTGTTTTTCTAAATGATTGGATTACTTTACTGTCATGTTGTATTTTCTTTATTTATTATGTCTTGCGGTCGATTCATGCGGTATTCTGGTCAGTAGTACGAATGCTTTTTCTTGATCGCCTAAAGGATTTCTTACTGTCATGATATGAGCGTGATGCGTGAGGTCGTTGTGATTTGTGATTGTATACAGGGTGTTTCAAGAAATGTGTCCACTATTTTTGAAAAATCACCAAAATGCGGTATTTGCTCGCTGTCTTCACAATTGCTTTTTCTGTAGCGGCAGGCATCTTAAGATGGTTGAAGACATGACTCAGGACAGCAATTAAGAAAGTTAATTAATTAACTTTTTTAATTAGCGGAGTTAGGTGGTTATTTACATTGGGAGAATTGAAGTCCTTCAAGCAAATAACCCATTTCAGCTTTCACATTTCGAAAAAGCGGCCTCTGTTAATTATTGTAGCGTAATGCAATTCAGGCAAATTCAACGGCAAAACCGAAACCCAAGCACCGATGAGCGCAACAAGCAGACGACTAGAGTAACGTCACTGTTCAAGACAACGGTTACAGAGGTGCAGTGCTTGCCCGTTCGCTAGCGTATGTGCGTCATGCTTGCTACAACTGCAAGCGCAGCCCACACACCTACACAACGAAGACGGTTGATGGTTGATACACCGACGTTCACTCATTCTGGACGTCTCAGACGAATGTGGCAGTTGCGCTCTTCCGCGTTTCGGTTTCGGTTTCGCCGCTAAATTTGGGAGCATTTCCTTACTTCGTAATTATTCCTAGAGGCCGCTTTTACAAAATCTAAAAGCTGAAATGGGTTCTTTGCATGAAGTACTTCAATTCTCCCATTGGACTTACCCACCTAACTCCGCTAATTAAAATGTTAATTATTTTAATTTTCTTAATTATTGTCCCAAATTATGTCTTCAACCATCTTAAGATGCCTGCCACTGCAGAAAAAGCAATTGTGAAGACAGAGGGTAAATACCGCATTTTGCTGATTTTTCAAAAATAGTGGACACATTTCTTCAACACCCGTATATTCTTGCTAGTTCCGAAATAAGTGTGATTTGAAGTTAGCGCTTGTACTGTCTAGGTTGTTATCTTTTGTATCCGCGTCTTACGCGCTACCCATTCGAAGTTATGCATCTTTACCAACCTGCCCAACTTGCAAAACGCGTGAGCTGCGGTATGCGCTCAGAATTTTGCACAGCGAACGCTGTTATATTACAACATTAGCCAAATTTCGCGGTGCAGTTGTACGGCGCCGCCGGTGTTCGTAAGCGCTGTCGCACACAGCAAGGAAAAAAAAATTGGCCGCGTATCTGCGTGCTTCGCCGCAAATGTCGTGGAAAGACGATAGTCTTCTGCCGGCCGTACTACACTGTTTTGCCTTGCCTCAGACAGCGCTTTCTCTATGTTGAATCGGCCGCATCTGGCTGGCCTTGATAAAATAGAAGAGGCGCTGCGTGAGACATGGACGCCATCTGGCAGTGCTGGCGAGAAACATCACCTTGCGCTGAACCCAGCAGCAACATATCGTCGGCCGAGGGCTTTTTCGTGCATAGCGTCGCTTTTTTGAGCGCAGTCTAAGAAACGCTGGCGTCTTCATAATTCGTATCTATGTATTTTCTTATAAAGAAACATACCAGAGACTACTTATTTATTGACGTTGCTTCTCAGACATGCGTAACATTTGCTTTTTTGATCGACAATGTTCACAAGTATGAACAAAAATACTTGTGCAAGATGGCTGGGCGCTCAGAAAGTGGTTAAACTTAGGCCGGGTGGCTGAATCGTGTGACGTGCCGACAAACAGAGAAACAGACAGACAGACCAAAATTTCTCCGTTTAAGTATCCCAAGAAAGACTATCGTCTTTAAAACAGGATCGAATGGGATGTGAATATAGGCCCTCTGCGTGGCAGCCCAGAATTTTACCACAGAGCTACGCCGGTGCTGCAAGCTTCCTCGCAAAAAAAAAACTAAAAAAAAATTGTATACAGGCTTCATGTTGGACAAGGAATCGCGCCAAGAGATGTAACGTAGCGTGATAAAATAGTAAAATAACACCAGGTGTCTCCCAATGAGAGCTGCGACGAGTCTGTGGTTCAAATGACTCAGCCATAATTCAGCATCGGCATAAGCCACAGCATCAAGCAAGGCCAATTCCTTACAAATGTGTAGCGGGTACCTTACTTCTCGTCAGAGTGATGAATAATGGCATAGTGGGTGCTTCCCTACTTCGTGAAATTATGATTATTTTTGGCGTAGCGGCAGCTTGCCAGTGCACTTGCAGTCATAGAGTTTCCTGCAATATTTACTAGAGGGAGTTCTGGCGCTGGGATCGTTCAGCCACCGCGGGAATGAAGGGCTGTACACGGATTGGCGTAGTCTTCGCGCTTGTGCACTTCCAACGCACTTGTGCCTGTGTTCATTGTTGGGGTCTGGTTTTGTTTCGAATAAGAGAACGGACCGTTCTGAACTTCGTGAGCTGATTTGAATTGGTGAGCCTACAAAGGTCAACGGTGTTGAAGCGTAACTGTGGAACATTTGCTGAACTTTGTCTTGCGGCAAAGCGGATTCAGGCCACACGGAGCCAAGCGAAGCCGAAAGAACGAAGATTAGACAAGTCCGTGTACTAACCGTCATTATCATGCTGGCGGAAGCGCCGTGCGTTGCAGCTACCATAGACACTAGCGCCAGAGTTCTCTCTAGAGTAGACCTGTGCGCCGGTCCCAAGTTCGCCGGCGGCGGCGCGCCGGTGTTTGCACCTCCGGCGGCGGCGCGTCACTGGCGCGGGGTTCATCGGATCGGCGGCGGCGCGGCGCGGGGATGAGGGGGGGGGGGGGGTGTAGATTCAGGAGTTGGTGGGCATAGAAATTTGTCCCTTGAATTTTGAAAAGAACAATCTGTTTCCCCGAAAGGGTGAAAGAGTGAATGCGATAGCAATATGTCTTAATGTTATAACTCACTAAGGCTGGTAGATAACCCTTTTCCACCGAACTCGCGAAACTGGGAAACGCTGGTGTATGGGACTACGGCCGCTCCAGGGAAAAACTTGGTTTTCGTGCAGTTTGTTGTATCAGTGGCCACAGCAAAGAAATGGTGAAATCATAGCGCGTAGAAGGGAATACGAACAGTTTCCTGATGCCTGCCAAGATAGCGCTCGCGCCAGCGACCGCGCCCTTATAGTCAAAGCTCACTGTTGCGGCTCGAGCCACGAAGCCCTCCTACCACGGTGTCCCTTCATACTCCTTCGTCCAGCAAAAGACGGACAGGGCTTCCTTTCGGGTTGAGGAGCAATCGACGGCAGGCCTCGCACGCGGAGGGATGTTATCGCATGCGCCCTCCATGCGAAGGAGATCGGCAGCTTGTTTCAGCCATGCTTCATCGTGTTCCTCGCTAGCGGTCGCGAGCTTTTACTTGCGTGTACAGCATAGGATGCGCGTGCAAAAGTAATCGATTTGGACTTTACATACAGGGAACATGACGATGACGATGAAAACCAGCTGTACAGAATGTCCATTTAATTGTTATCGCAAAAAGAAAATATACAATCACCATGGAAGCGGGCTGGCATTTTTTCTGGAAAGCTGCATCGTCTTCGCTGTAGAGAGTTCGTCCGTTGGAAGAATCGAATAATCCGGCGCCTCATCCATTGGTTTCGTTCTCGCCTTCACTGCAATTCGTACACGCGATATCTCCTCGACACTTATTTCTTCCTACAGCACATGTGTAATGTTAGCGCTAAGCGTTAAGCCTATGAGGATTTCGAGCTTGTCAGCTACACTGTTGTTTCCGCTTGTTCAATCGGAAACTCACAAAACGAAGCGATATCAGTTCATCGCGCACGATAATCACGCGAGGTGAGGAAGGACGGGTGGGCGAATACATGGCAAAGCAGGGTAGGAGACAATTCACAACTGATATCTCTCGTATATGGGCCAATCGAGAGTATGTGCCCTAATCATGTCACGTGAATCACCGTTCTTGTGTCACAAAGGCTGCCAAAAAAAAAAACGAGAAACGCCAAGAGAGAATAAAACGCTCGATTTTCTATCTTCGGAGGTTGTTTTGGTGACTTTAAAAAAGACAAGGTGTGCAAACACGAGCACATGAGAGTAGTCAACACACCACAAACGCCTCTAACTGAAAAATCGTACAGCGGCGGAAGAGAAGGTAAAAAAAAAAAAAAAGAATTAACGCAGCTTCGCACTAGTGGTGCCAAGCCTGGAGGAAATGCGGAGCTGGGCAGCCTTCTTTGTTTCTCTTCATTTTCTCTACATTTCCTCCTCTCTTTCTTTATTTTGCTCTGTTTCTGTTTTTTTTTCTGTCTTTTCTCTATTTCTGTTGATTTCTTCCTCTCTTTTGATATATTTCCTTCTTTTTCTCTGTTTTCGTTTTTTGTAGCGTTAGCTACACTGGCCTAACCAAGCCCGTTTCGCGCGCCTCATCAAGAACCGTGCTGCACATGCGCGAGGATCAGTGATGTCACACAGTGATGTCACACACCGGAGCCGACACCTCCCGCGCATTCCGCCGCCGGTCTGCGCATTCCAGAGGAGTACGCCCTTACTGCGCCTGCGCAAACCCTTTCAAAAAATAAAACCTCCTCTCCCCCTCTCTCTTCTCTAGGCATCCCTCCCCCACGACGTCCACACTCCCACTGCGCATGCGCGTCCCCCCTCTCTCTCCTCTCCTACGCTCCCCCTCTCTCGCCTCGCGACGCCGACGCAGGCAGCGTCTGCTAGCGAGATTCTTGGTTGAAAAAACCGACTGCTCGCGCTGCACAACCGTTCACTGGCCACCCCGTATATATGGCACTGGATCTTGACCTGCAAGGTGGTGCCGGTGGGAGATTTCTCCTGTGCGTTGTTGAACAATAAAAATTCGCAGCGTGCGCGTTAACTAAAAGCGGACTGCGGGTCTTTGTGTCCAGTCGGAGTCTTCTGTCTCTCATTGCCCATTAGCAGCGATTGGCATGTTCCAGTAGGAAACACCGCTCCATCACTGCGTGCTTTGCGCCTCCCCAGTCGCTGCGATGAGCGCCAACGTCAACGCCGCCGCCAGTGCAAGCGTTCACATGGTTCCCTTTAGCGGGAGATGGCGCAATTTTCGCCTTCGCTGTGCAGTCGCCGTCTAACACTGCGCTGGAGCCGCTGCGCTTCTGACTAGCGTTTGCCGGTGTGGTATAGCCATGGAGAAGGAGAGCGCAAATGCTGCTCAACGGCGCAGAAGAGCGGAGAAGCCTGACTCATCGGATCCCGAAGTAGTTGCCTGGCAATTAGCGGTTGAGCGTAGGAAGAATGAACAGAAGAAGGCTAAACGTGCTGCGGATACACTGGAGCAAAGGGAGGAACGTCTAGCAAAGCGGCGTCGCCAGGAGGCTGAGCGACGTGCCCGACCATCCCTGCAGCAGCAGCAACAAGACGCCGTCGATGACCTCAAGGCTCGCCGATCGGCTGAATATACTGTGAAACTCAGCGAAAGCGCCAGTGCGACTCGGACCTTCCAGACGGACTTCGTAAACAATCCGTTTGGATAAGCTAAGAATAATCAGCTGAACCTTTTCTAACGCTACGTATATCCTGCCATAGCCGACCTAAGCCACTGCAACATTTTTTGTCTTTTTTTGTGTATTTCTATTGATTTCTTCCTCTCTCTTGATCTTTCTATTTTTCTTCCATTTTTTTCTTTCCTTGTCACTCTTTCTATTGTTTGCTTGCTTCCTCCTTTTTTCTATTTTTATACGTGGTTTTGCCTGTGTTACACCAAGGGAGGACAGCATACAACAGCATACGACAGCTGGGGCCCCCTTAATATCAAGGTCAAGGCGCTTGAAGAACAAGGAGGAAGACTTCTCCTTGGCGCGAGCGCGCGCTCAATATGCCACAGATGGCTATGCTATACGTTGGTTTGCCTGCGTTCGGGCAAGCTACGACAGACTATGGTGACAGCATACAATGACAGCATACGACCTCCCGGGCTCCTGAAAAGCTCCGCACTTAAAATATATCTGCGCATTCCCAGGCAAGAGGGCGACACCTATCCATAGGTCGGCGGAAGGAACTCACTCATGAGTCGACTCACTCGGACTCTCAGATTGAGCCGTGAGTCTGAGTCTGAGTGAGTCCAGGGTGAGTAATATTTTGGTGAGTTTGAGTCCGAGGGAGTCCGGCTGAAAGAAAAAATTTTGGTGGGAGTTTGAGTCGAGGGAGTCCGGCTGAAGAAAATTTTTGATGAGTCTGAGTCAGTGACTCCAAAGCGCAAGATGTGTTTCTTGAGTCTGAGTGAGTTCCAGTTTTTTTGCCGACCTACTGTCATATCTACTCATCTCTTAAGCATTGCTACCAGCCTTGCCTGAATTCACGATTATACTCACGTCTACTCACACGTGTCCCAAAGTAGTGTCTTTCATACATCATTTTAATATTTATTGATCAGAGGCGCGAATTACGTAGGAAAGTTCGCTTGACCCTCCCCCCCCCTTTGCCAACTTTTTCCAAGGAAGTCCTTGATAAATATATCTTATGTGATTTGTCATATCTTTCAAGGAAAATGACCTTCCTGGTTTACGAGCACTCATAACTCGTATTTGAAGGTATTATATCAAAAGGCTCCAAGAAGAGCACCGATTACGTTAAATACTGGTGTTACAGAGCATTGACACCATGGTCCAAAAGACTAATTCTAGGCTGACGGACTCATGAGTCGACTCACTCGGGCTCACTCCAGACTCAGATCGAGGCGTGAGTCTGAGTGAGTCCCGGAAGTGGCTCAATGTTTTGGTTGAGTTTGAGTCGGAGTGAGTCCGGTTGAAAAAAATTTTCGTGAGTGTGAGTCCGAGTGAGTCCGGCTCAGAAAAAATTTGGTGAGTCTGAGTCCGAGTAAGCCCTAAGCGCCAAATATATTTCATGGGGAGTGAGTCTGAGTGAGCTCCACAAGTTTTTGCCGACCTGTGCACCTCATCTGTGCACCTCACCTATCAGTGAGTTTCGCGTGATGCTCTACGTGAGAGATAACTGGTCACTCTCTTGACTTCACTTTTTGTGTGTGTATTTTCACGTCGTGTCGTTTTAACATCAATGTCTACCACCTAGCTCAGCTAATTTTTCATTGCCTTTACTTCTGTTCATAACGGAAGGGGAGCAGCGCAGTTACACACGGACAGAGGGAAAGAAGGTACACGAAACTCTGTCCGTGTTTAGTTGCGCTGCCGTTCCATGATGAAGTACTACCATCTAGCCCAAGTTTCAGTCTT
>JALIZH010001241.1:0-15452 GCA_030522465.1 Rhipicephalus appendiculatus
TAGACTATATAGGCTGCACAACTGCTTCTGCACAACTGCTTCTGTAATTTCTTCATTCAGACGTGACGTCGCATTATTGTGTGTGCCATGTTGACACCACATGTAGGGCAGATGCTAAATACGGGCTCTTGAGGAAGAACAACACTTTATCTTTACCAGATGCTTGCTGACTGACCTACATAATTTATGATTCCAATTGGAATCACTGGGACTGAAAGGGTTAAATTTATTAAGCTACTGCATGCTTTGCTTCATGCTGTATTTGCCTTGGAAAAAATGGTGTAAATTATTAGTCGTGGCATTACATCTCTTTGATGAACCAAACATGCTCTCTCAAATATCAATTCTTTTAATAGTGAAGTAGCACTATTGCAGAAGCTTCTTATCATAAATGGTTCAGGCTGTGCTGTTGTATCAATAACATTACTCGATTGTGTGGTACCATAGTTTTTGCTTTCATTTGTGCTTTGCTAAAGAAGCATGAAGCCAAAAGGGGGGTCTTATTTGCAGTATTCACAACCAAGATGTATCATTCAAGGACAGTGGTGATAGTGCTGCATTAGTTAACACAGTTATTAATTGGAGAATGTCATTTATGATATATCTACATGTTTTCTCCTCACAGAATTCTGGAGAATGCGGTTACTGATTTTGTGGCGTGCCAAGCACTATGAAATTGAACAGACAACACAAGGGGAATGAAATAAGGGCTCGTTTTCCTTGTTAGACAACCTACTGAAGCAAATTGTTAATGGAGCCAAGGTAGGGGCGAATATCTTAGTTTTAATTGTAGTGGGTTAATTATGACAAATTCAAAGGAATTAAAGTCAACGAAACAGACACTTGCTGCTGCCAGGGACTGGATCTGCAACCTTTGGATAGTGCATGTAATGCTGCACCAGTGGGGCTACGACAGCGGTAGTTGTCCCATCCTTCCCCTTGAGCACCTCATGTGTGTAATCCCAGCAGTGCATGCTAGTGCCACTTGTGGCCATTGGCAACTGGCCAATGAACCCTCATATACTACCTGAACCCATCAAGTCTGCCGTGACAAGACCCTAGCTATGAAAGGACGAAATAACTGAGGTGAATGAAGGGCTCATTGAATGGAACAGACACTTTTAGTGAACAGGACGAAGCCTGCATATCAAATGACTATAGGGCAAGAAGGCTGATTTTTTGAAGAGTTTAAAACTGGGCATGTTGGCAAAACAAACCCAAGATTTAAAACCATGCAACAGCAGCAGAGGTCACACAAAAAATAACACAGTGCTCAATATTTCTTGTACCCTCTGGTGTTCTTACACTTCTATTAAATCTTGAGCTATCTTGAAATCTTCACATTCATGATAAAATACAATAAGATTGGCACGTTATGATCCACTGTGCACATAGACCACACTGATTTATTTAATAATGTGATGAGAGGGCTGATTGAGTTTTCTGTGCAAATTACTTATTTGGCAAGCTGTGTTTTTCATCCTTTTTTTTAGTACCAAAGTGTAGGAAAGCTTGACATAAAATCCATAACTGCATTTGTCTGCAGAATTGATTGCTCCACTCATAGTTGCTCTTAATGCATCCTCAGCTCATCGTTCAAGGTCAAATTTTAGTATATCAACATAGATCTGTATTTAGCTATCATGTTTGGTATGTACTACCTCTGTACTGTAAGGCCTCTCTTGTGCAGAAGTTGATGGAATGTTTTTTATGCATGTACCCGGTGTAGACGACTGACTGTTCAAAGGACTAAAGCAATGGAGAGCTTGCTGTGAAAGATGGGAGCATTCTTCCATAGGTCTGGACAAGTCCATATTAAGCGGTAGGTATTTGTTTCTATGTCTACAAATGGGCAGTTCAGATATTTTTGACCAATTGTGAAATGAAGTGGAGAAGAGTAGCTTGGGCTTGTTGGTACATAATGTAAAATAGTGCACGCTTAGACAATGACAGAGTAAACATCATGACGCAAGCACTGTCAGCTAATGTTTATTTGAAATAGCAGAGAAATATGTGAGGTGAGTGCACGTGTCACACCGGCATCACTGCAAACAATCTGAAATCGGCACTAAGGAATGCAAGTTGCTTTTCAGACAAACTAACAGAAGGCGTGCAACACACCCCTAGCCTAAAGTCTCAATCATTTCGGCTCCTATTGTCTCAAGGTCTGCGCTTTCTTTACTCTTCAAAATCCCATCAACTTCATGAAATTCAGGCTGACATCCCCACATGCTATAGTGCATAGCTAGAAGACCCTAGTTTGCAACGGTCTCCTCTCGTCTTGTGGAATGGCTAATGTAGAACATTTCACAATGTTGTGTGATCCAATACACAGCATGATCAATACATCTAACAAACGTAGATGTGTGTTTCTTTGAGAATGTCACCAGCCACTCCGTCCCAGGCACACTACTATTGCAAAGGCTGAAAAATTTTCGAGGGGCACTAAACAAAACAGGTACGTCAACGTGACCAGCAATCTCTTTCAGATTATGCACAACATCATGCATGTAGGCGCTACAACAATGCGCTTGATATTGCGGGAAGATAATTTGTGAAATAAACTTTCGACCAGCGCTACCTGTAGATTACTCAGATAACCAGCTTCCAGCAAGTGACATCCTCGAAAACAAAAACAAACGCGGTTTTTGCAGGCACATGATGCCCCGTGACAGCGGCCCCTTTTCAGTTTTGGTATGTTTTAGAGCATAGCATTATTTGATTGTGGCAGAGCCAATTTAGGTACCTCTCTTGTTTGTGAGATGGTTGTAAAGCTTTGGTTGCAGTTTTATACGACATGCATGCAAGCATGCTTTTCCTAGGTTTGCATAATGGAAGAGCAAACATGCTTAATTGTAGCTGCAGACCACACAAATTATTGACAAGCAGTTGAGATCAAATAGGTGCGGCACTTTAGTTTGACCGTTCCTTTGCCAGGGAGAAAGAAAAGGCACCTATTCCACACTGCATGCTGTGTTAATTTAGGACCCCTCGCCTTACTCTCACTGCAAGGGCTCCCTCAACTTTTAATAGCCCACAAGGTCACCAAAATGCATGGCTGAGAACCTTTGTGCTAGGTTTTTATCTAATATTTATGTGCATTGAATGGAACGCTATTCCACGCTTGCAAAAGCAAGGCATGTATTGGTTTTTCCATCGCTCCTCTTCATAGTGATTTATTCTTGGGTAAACTTTACAGTGGACAGTCTTACTCATACTACCGTTTTAAAGGCCATCATATTTGTGGGTGCCTTTCTTAACAATGACTCGAACTCTCTTGAAACTAGTGCTTGTAGCATTTTTTACTATGCGAGTGCTCGATGTTTCTAGATTTAACATTTGAGCTTCTTGTTCAGGGAAAATTAAGATTTCTCAAGATAATGTTTCATTGTAGCCGTCACTGCACCTGCTCTTGTTATAAACCTTGAGCGAACAATCCTTTGATGCTGTTCCTCTCGTCGCATTCCAGGCTGGTAGACAGGAGCATTGCTAACATGACCTTCCGTAATGCTATGTTGAAAATGTGTGTGCATTTGACTACTCGGGCACTTCGGAATAAGGCAACTTGATTGCTGGAAGCTCATTATTTAAGTAATCTGCAGGTAACAGTGGCAAGAAGTTTACTTCACAAATCATCCTATCAGTGCGCCCGCACTGTCAAGCGCACTGACAGGAGACTTAATGTTGTTGTGGCTTACATGCACGAGATTGCTCATAATCCCATGAAAATGGTTGGTCGCTTTGATGTATCTGTTCTGTTAAGTGCCCCTTGAGAACTTTTCAGCCTTTGCAAAATTAGTGTGCTTGGGAAGGAGACGTCGGTGACATGCTGAAAGTAACAGATCTATCCAAGTTTGTTTCATGTGCTGACCATTCAGTTTATCTGATTTCGCTGAGTTGTAGAATGTTCTACAGTGGCCACTCTACTAGGTGCCTTAATGGTCACTTGAGAGAGCATTGTGGCAATGAAGAAAAACGCAGACGGTCCTATAGCCATGCAATTTGGCTCGTGTGAATGTCAGCATGAATTTGACGTGATTGTCAAAAATGAAACAAAGTTATTCCCGAGGTAACTGAAGGCGAAATGATTGAGTGGTTAGGCACACGGTGTGTTAGCACACCCTCTGTTAGTTTGCCCGAAAAGCAACTTGCATTCCTTTGTGCCGATTTCAGATGGTTTGCAGTCATGCCTCTGTGACATGCACACTCTCACCCATTTCTGTACGTACGTCTTTGTCTGCTGTTTCCTATAAAGATTTGTTATAGTTAGCACTGGTGCTGTGTTGCTTTCTCCATCCCTGTCAAAATGTGCGCTATTTTGCTCACCCAGCTGACAAACTTATTGCACCTATTTAGTGAGGAACTCCAAGAAGGGAAACAGTATGTAACAGCAAGTGCTTGTCATATTGTTCAAACACGCAACGTTGCAACTTGCCTGCAGCCTAGTCTGCACCTTAACAGCTCTTGCAAACAGTTGCGAAGTTGGACACGCTTCACCTTGTTGTTTGGGTTGCAGAGAATGTGGCCAGTTGGACCAGTGTGATGTGATGTGTACCCAAAAGAAATGTCTTCTAAATGGCGCTCACCATTTATACACTTGAGCTCAAATAAATAACCAAGGCTATTACGCTTTAATATAGCCTCTACAATAGAAATCTCGCACTTGTATGTCGCATGCTTTGTGCCGCTTAAAAGTTGCCCCACTGGTCACTTGAACCGATCCTGTCACTCTCTTGTCATCTTTGGATGACACGAGCTTGTTTTCTGATGGGCTCGGGAACTCTGTAACGTTGCTAATAAAGTTGCGCCCACAGCAGTAATTTCATAAGCATGTTTACAGCCTCGCAGGTGTCTGTGGTGTAGTTGTTACTGCAGTCAAATTCGTTGTGCTCCTTTGGTTCTGTTAGCATTTCCTCTTCAATAGTATGTGGCTCTGCTCCATTTAGAGATGAGTCATTTTTTTTACCTAGATTCATTACAGAAACCTCTAGACAACAAATTTGAAACATAGCTCACTTATAGGTGATGTGCGTTGCTCTCGGAATGAAACTTAAAACACAGAGCGAAAGTTTTGTTCCCAAAATGGTGGAAAAAAAGTACATTCTAAATTTTGCTGATGATATATGATATCAATATCTGCTCGAGTTAAGAGAAGTGGGTGAAAGCATCCCTGAGCTATGCCTTGCTAATGGCTGCAATTGACTGCACTTTCATGTGGGACAGCCACTCAAAGATGGGCCAAAAGTGACGCGCTAGAGTCTGACTTCTCGTGTCACTGTCTCTTATTAAGATGCCTTCTTCACCTGATTTTTTATCATATATTTTTCACACTTCCTCGGTGTATGTAAGATGCTCAGAACTAATGAAATGAGTGAAACTGTTTTTTTCCATCAAGCCATCCAGCTAACTACTTTTCAGTGTGCAGTTCCATTTTCTATAAAGCACTTCAAAAACTTTTCCACTGAAATACATACAATGCACGCTCCCTCATTCTGTGAAGCAGTGTGAAGCAAAAGGGCATCTGAGCTTCTCCGGATTTTTAATCTTTGTAGTGCATGTTTGCAAGCTTCTGGGTGTTTTGTCACGTCGGCTGCATTACTAAGCAACTGAGCTCAAAGTTGCCATGAACAGAAAAAAAGAAGCCATGAGCGAGAACAAGTAGGACGTGTAATTTATTTTGTTAGTGGTCGTTTTGATGTAGTGCTTGGTTCTATACAAGTTATACCTGACTCTGAACATGACAATGAAACTATTGCTTCGGAAGCTGGACAGCATGTCAACGTCAGTGTCACAGAATGCAAAATGCTCCTGGGAGGTTGTCTAGCTAGCTTTTCTGCATACTGCAACAGTACATGAAATACGTAAGTCAGTGGAGAGGAAAGCCAAGTCCCCAATAATAAAAGCAGGAGCCTCTGCAACATTGATTTCATTGTGAGGCATTGAGTTTCTCGAGCCTGACGAGCAGGGGCGTGTGTGGCCTGTGAACGCCGAGTGGAATGTGTTATGTTTAATAATGTGCTATACAGTATGCTGCAAGAGAAAGTTGGGTAGCATCGACGTGCTTGCCTTGAGCTTATGATGCCGTCTATGACACTCTCATTGTGCATTTTGAGTTAACTTGTGAAAACATGAGTGAAGGACGATTCGCAACACTGTCCACCCGCAACTCCCCTGGCGTGATGTGGGAGCGGAAACAAACTTTGTTCCACATGTGCACCTTAGCAATGGCTCATTGCTTATGTTCTGACTTGCTTATTTTATGTTGTATGTGCCTTGTCTTGTGCAGAAAGGTTAAATGTCACAGAACGTGTTTTCATCTCCTCTTTAACCCTTTTAATTTCGCACTTTTGATAATGACTAACACCCCTTCTAAGCCAGTCTCTGTTCGAATCTGTTCATGGCCATTGCACGTGGCCAACAGTTAGTGTGCAAAATCTTATTTTCACTTTTACGTTGCTTTCTCACTTTCAAGATCACCCTTTGCTTGAGCAGTTACGTATGTCTGATCTCAGTATGATAATCTAGCATTTCAGTTGAACTTAACGTCTCCCCTTGGTGTCTCTTTAATGTCACCTGCACAGAAGTCATTTGGATTTTATTTATGTGGACATTACATTTCACTTTACAGGGGTTTTGGGGCCCTTTCCTTTTATGAGTTTGGGCATGCTGCGGATGCATCAAAATTTAAATCCTTCTGCTGTGTGGCACATTTGTTTTTGCAAGGTAGATGCAAAATTCAATTTTGGTAAAGATTGCCTTCTTTCTTTTGGTTTAAGTGTTTTGATCTTTTTTGTTTCTTCTCTTTTCAGACGAGCCATGGTGCGAAGGTTATTAGTACAGTTTGGAAGAATAAACCTCATCTTTGTGCGTTCAGAGCAGCTGGAGGTTCACTGTTTACTTGGCAAGAAGTAGTATGTATACTTGCTTCACACCACACCTGTATACTGTTTCACACTTTGTAGGAAGCACAGTGAATGCTACAACCTTTGCTGAAAAATATGTGTGCCAACTAGTTCATTTTGTTGCTTTACAGCCACCATTGTGCTCAACTTGACACCACACTGTACACAAAAAGCTGTAATAATAGGTGTGTGGTGAACAAGGTTATAGTGCTTTACATGCAGCTACCACAATGTTTGACTGATGCCAGCGGAAGCTTCTAGCTTGCTGCGAAAAAGTTGTTAAACATCACGCAGTGATGACGATGGAAATTTCCACTGGATGTTAACACAATAGTTGTGAAAAGACATGCATGTACACATTGCCCCTGGCAGACTAGAAAGAAAAAATAATGGGTGCCAACCAAAAAGGTGCTGTCAAAAATAAAATGACGTTTCAGCTTCCACATGGAAGCCTTGTTCACCCAAAACGTCATTTTATTTTCGACAACTTTTTGGTTGGTGCCCATTATTTTTCTTTGTACATTGCCATTACATCCCGACAAGACGAGATTTAGTCAAATTCTCAAATTTACACATTGCCCCTGTTGAGACGTTTTTATATGTGGTCGGCCAATTCATTTATTGAGCTAAACAGCAATATATCTTCTTCGAATTGCCAGACTCTTTTAATTGGCATCCAGCAATGTTTTCACCAAAGTTTCATCATGATATTTTGTCAGACCCACGACTTCATGAAGCCAAACCACGTAAAATTTTTTGTATGTGGTGCCAGAAAACTTCAGTGAAAATAACCGACCAAATATAATGACACTTGTAGCCTCACATACCTTTTAACGGGGGAAATGTGTACACGCATGGCCTTTCTCATGACCATTGTGTTAAACATCCAGTGTAAATTTTACTCACCATCACTGCATAATGTGTTTGTTCTCTTTTAACAACTTCTTCACCGCAAGTAGCAGCCGCCGCTGGCATGAGTACATAACCAAGCGGTAGCTGCATGTAAAGCACCGTAACTTTCTTCCCCATGCAGCACCCATTATTAGAACTGTTTAGGTACAGTGTAGTGTCAAGGGGTGCACATTTGTCACTGTAAAACTACAAAATGCACTGTTTGGCACACACCATATTCCTCATTACATACAAAATTCATGGAGACGTTACATACAACATCTTCAAAGAGACATTATGTAACACAGTGTAAAATAGCACAAAAACACACGGACACAAGCGAGACGACAACACAGGCGCTACAATAGCGCCTGTGTCGTCATCACGCTTGTGTCCGTGTTCTTGCGCTACTTTACAATGCATTACGGACTAGCTTGGCTTTCCGTATTACGTAACACATTCCTAAGGTGTCCATTACGCACAACGTTTCTAGGAGACATTACGTACGCCATTCCTAAGTTGGCTTTACGTACGCCATTACTAAGGTGGCTTTACGTACAACATTTCTAGGAAATACGTATGACATTCCTACGGAGGGATTACGTATACAAGGTTTCTGAAATACATTACGCACAACATCCCTAAAGAGACTCCGTTTAAGGAAATTGCTATAATTTGGAAAAGGAAAAGTGATCGGCACCTTTTTTACCTTCAGCTTTTTACGTAAACAGGGGTCCAGATTTTTAACAGTGTAGCTGTACGGTGAGAGCGGAGTCATTGAAAGCGGTGTGACAGCCAGAAGAGCGTCAATGATTGGGCGCCGAACTTGGGCTAATGTCGCCTACTCGCGGCATGTTAGAGTTAATGCCCGACCAAAGGGAAACGCAACGCGCGTCGTGTCTTCCCCATTGGTCGGCTGCGATTTTTCGCGGAGCGAGCTAGGAACATGGCTAGGGACGCGCAGTTACGACCACGCGACGCACTCGCGCGTCGCACAGCTATTTTTGGTATGAACGGATGCTACGAGTGTGGATGCTAGGGGTAAGGTCGCCACCTGGCAGTGTGTTAACGCGTCGGCAAAATTGCACGTTTACTATTCGAAACACCCCCAATGGGACGGACTGGGGGAAACAACGCTTTGAAGAAACTAATCGTGCATTTCACGGTCATAATGCATCACTTCTCTTAGCAAGAGCACTGGGAGAGGACAGTGGTAGATATAAAAGGCTTGTTTTTAAAGCCTGCGAAGTATGTGACCGTGGCCCAGTGGATAGCGTGCCCGGCATCTCTTGTCGCGGACCTAGAGGTCGTAGGTTCGACTCTCGTTCACAGAACTCTTTTAGGGGCAAAGCTCCTTAAGCCGTGGGTCGTGCGTCCTCGATGTATGTAGTTGTAGGTAGCCACCTCTCGTTTAGTTCTTGGAATGTCTGCTAGATGGCGGTACTTGTACATGATGAATACATTTAGGGGCGAAGCTCCTTATGGCATCACCTCGGCGGTCCTCGGTTGTACATGGATCCCGAGTAGCCAGTAGGCACTGGATTTCGACCTCCAAGGTAGTGCCTGTGTGAGATGTCTCCTGTGCGTGATTAAAGAATAAAAAAATTCACAACGTACATGTAAAATTAAAGTGAGCTTCGAGTCGCCATGACTCTCATCGACCCTTTAGTATAAATGCGCCCGATCTCACGTCGTTTATGATGTACTGCGCAGAATTCGCGGAAGATTACCGGTTTACCGACGCACCTCCGAAGCTTCGCCCACTCATCATCATTCACTCCGTGGATATGGTGTCGTCATCTCCAGTTCTCCTCTCGTTTCCGAGAGGGCGCTGTCTTATAGACATGCGTGCAATATGGCGGTTGGGTGAAGGTACGCTAGATGGCGTTGGCGGTGCAGCTGCTCTCCGATTGCGCGGACCGCCGTACCAGTGCGCTTGCCGGATTGTGCTGCTTGGCGGACCATGGACGACGACCGGTCGTTGAAGTTTGAATAAAATTTCACACACACTATCGCTTTGATTACTGCTGGGCGAAACCACTGAAGATTTCACGGTGTAACCATGATTGCATCAGTCACCATAACTCTCATCGACCCTTTAGTATAAACGCGCCCGATCTCACGTCGGTGATGATTTACCGGGCAGAATTCACGGAAGATTCACGGTTTACCGATGAACCTCCGCAGCTTCGGCCACTCATCATCATTCACTCCGTGGATATGCTGTGTTTTTTTCTTTGTCTTCTGATCATGTGTATTTTTTTCGACGTCATTTCCGTGACGGAAATACGTCACTCAAATCTTGGTGGACCCCGGCATAAAACACTTTCGTGTTAAAAAAGACAATTTTTATACTGACAAAAGTGCAAAAGACCGTCCGATTTGCGCACGATATTGCAGAAAATTGGGCTTGTATGACATCATTACTACAACAAACAAACGTGAACATTGACCGCATAGCAGAAACAGTGAAATTAGTTGAAGTACCTAAAAAGAATAATAATGTAAAGATTTAAATATGTGAAAACGAGCTCCACATATATAATATTGGTCGCGCTTTATTGACTACATTTCCAAAAACGTTGATTTTCATAAAACTAGTGATATAAAAACACGAGGAAATGAACATTATATGGAAGGATTCATGCCATCTGTACTTGAAATGCGCTGATTCTGCAATTATTCAGCTTTCCTCTGGGCGCACCGATCAGCTGTGGCCTTCCTGAATAATTCAAGAAGGCTTTCACCCTGAAGAAAAGTGACAAATTTCTATGAGAGAAAAAATTACACCATCTTCCCGAGGGAAACCATGGGGGTGATGCGGAGCATCGCGGATCGTTATTACGCGCTCGCGGTCGCGTGCAGCATCGGGAGCACCCTCTCGTTGTTGACGTTTACACGCGGCTACCCGTTCTCGAAGGTCGGGTTCCGCCGCTCGCTTCGTAGGTTTACGTTGAACTTCACGGTCCCGAACCTCAGGTTCTGCTGCTCGACGTTCACGAACCAACGCTGCTTCACGTGCTCGAAGCTCAGGATCCGCTGCTCGACGTTGACGCTTCGAAGCTGCTTCGCCGCTGACGAAGTTCGGGGTCCGCCGCTCGCTTCAAGCGTTTGCGTTCAGCGTCGCGTGCCCTTCGCTTCGCAGCTTTGTCTTGAGTGGACGTAACGTTGCTAGTTTTTGGGCTGATGCTGACGCGTGCTTGCGTCAGCCCACTCACTGACGGAACTGTTGCTTCCATCACACTTCATCGGAAGCATCACCGGAGTCAAACGGAGTCAACCGAAGAAAGCGCTGCACTGAACGCGCGCAGCGCTCTACCCGCTTAGAGGAGGAGAGTAGCGCATGCGCCGCGAGAGCAGAAGCGAGAACGCAGGAGAAGCGCAAGCAGGTGGTAGGAGAGAAGTGGAGAGAGTAACGCGCAGCTGTCGGAGAGAGGGAAGGAGGAGAGTTGCACATGCGTAGTGTGAGTGCGGACGCCGACGCCGCGGGACATAGCCCCGAGCAAGAGATGCTCCGCATCTAAAAGCGCTGTCGACTCGTGCAAAAGCGAACTTGTTTCTTCGTCCCAGAGCAGTACAACTTTTCATACATCTACCTAGAGCCTCAGAAACGCGGTTATAAGCGATGACGAGTGATTAGCCGGACACAGACGGACAGCACACATTTAAGCACGCGGCTTTATGACAGTTGTAAACCTGTAACTATAGTTGCGTCGCATGTGTGCTTTATGTTCACTGTTTGTTCGTTCAACGACGTAAACGCAGCATCGTGCGCTTTCCAAGTCAGTCATTTTTTAAAACATTAAGTGTGTCCCCACTGCAAAAAAAAAAAAAAGATGCTAATCGGTATGGACGTGAATACAAATTGGCACAATGAAAATTGGTCTCAAGGGTACGCTGACCTCTCGTTCTTTCGGGGACTTGTTCTGGAAGTATTTGAGCAACAAAGCACGATACACGAACAGCGCGAGTAGTAAAACATCGCGGCGCACAAGCACAAAGCGAGCGAGCACCATGAAACGGACGAACGGAGATAGCCAGCGCGCGCTTCGCGAACGCCAGACTCTAAACCAACGAAACTTTCTAACGAATTTCGAAGCCGGCGGCGCCAGCAAGATGGCGGAAAGCGGGCATCCCGCCACTGCCAGCGAGGAGGTTCGTCCCAGCAGAGGGGGGTTGGAGGGAGTCGGGAGGGAGTCGGGAGATGTTCGGGAGGGTGAAAAAAAAACGCATATTTTAGTTGTGATCCCAGCCGACTGATGGCGCCACACTTATTTTTTATCTCTACAAGTCACGTGGGTTTCTTTCACCCTCCTGATCTGGGCACAGACGGATAAACGGATGGACGGACGCACAGACGTGAACATGAGACATTAAAGGCTTTCGCCTTAAAAACGGCTTCGCTCCCATAATGCGGTCTATTACGTCGACGCTGCCGGACTGTCACCCACGGGTACTGCATTGCGGCGGTCGTGCATCAAGGCACGCAGGTGGACAACCTAACTTTCAAAGCCACAAACTCAGGTAAGGCGCAGGAAGTAGCCATCGCATTGGCGTCTTCCCACCCTAAAAGTTACAAACTTTCGAAGAGCCTGCAAGGGCTATCTGGCAGGTGAAATCTCCCCGTTGGCCAATGGAACCTTTAAATTCGGCGTCGGGGACTGCTATACCGCCCAAAACCGAATAATGTGGACTTCAGACCATCAGAGCCACCGGGGTCACGATACTGCAGCGGCCCGTGCGCTTGCTTCGTGGGAGCCTCTCAGTTGCCCTGATAGGCCATAACGTCCGACACATTTAACGCGGGTCCGAGAAATCAGAGAACAATATATCGAACAGCGCCGTTTGTATCCAGCACCAGCGAACAGACTCTGAAAAACGAAGGAGAACGTCCTGCGGCGACGACAGACAAATACGCTTGTTTGTCCAGTCGTACTAAAACTTTACGACCGAAAAATAAGCGCGTAGTGTCAGTACTGTGGTAAAGTGGCCGACACTTACCATATGGTCCGGGCAACTGAACCCACAATTAGCCGCATTCCCAACACCACCAAACAGGAATGGGAGGCGACCTTGCTCAATAGCTCAACACCAGTGGCACAGTAAACTCCTGTGCATGGGCTTGGATGGCGGCTTCGACCAAAGGCGTCCCGGACTAGTGATGTCCACCTGCCCGGTGGGGATTACTTGTTTCTAGCATCACTTGTATCAATAATTGCTTGTTCTGCTGCTGCTCAGCTTGGTCGATAAGACATTGTCAAGTGTTGGGATATAACCAATGACGAATGTAAAAGGGTCAGGTGCAAACGTATGCTGCAAATATATGAACACGTTTAGTTCGGCTAGTTATACTGTATTCCAGATAGAGATGTGCGCCACCGCGCCGCGCCGCCGCCGAAGTCACGAGAGTGACGACGCCGCCACCGCCGCCGCGTAATTATTGCGGCGCGCCGCCGTTAGTCTTTTATTTTAACCCGAGAGGGGGGGATATGGGCATAAAATACATCACTTCATCGGGGCAGCTCTTGTCGATGTGTCCATGTAATGGACTCTCCATTTCAGTCACCGCTGATAGGTGGGAGCTCGGCCAGAAGCATGCCCCCTCTTTCCGGTTCTTCCTCTTCAACGTCATTTTGACGTCACGAAGTTTTCAGAACTCTCGTCTCATATTAGATGAACAGAATGCGCTTCAACCATAGAGGTAAAAAAAAGTAGGAGAGAGAGCGCCCAGCATCTATAAGCCAACCTCCTCTGAAACCGCTACCTCCTGAGGCTCAAATCACTATTCCGATCATACTCTTGTTTGTTATCCTTTTTCTTGGTGGGCTCTGTCGAGACGCTCTGCTGGTAAGGGCAATGCCCTCGAACGCGGCGTCAGCGCAGCACTTCGCAGGAGACACCGTACGCACCAGAGTCGCGTTCCAAAAAGCCCCACTTTATTCTATACCGCTCCTTACATCACGATGAGGGCGCGACTAGTCAGTCACCATTTATACGCGCCCTCTACATCCCCCCCCTTCCGGAGCATGAATGTATTATCTTTAAGAAAACCCCGCAGTCACCGCAGTCACCGCAGTAACTTGCACACATCAGTCACAAGGTGGGAATCTCAGTCTGCGTGGGGTTTTCAAGCGTCTTCCATAACGTGAATATCGAGCACCGGGAGACCCAGGAACCGGTGCACTTTCATTCTGCTCGTAGTCCGTCGAAGACTGGCCAGTTAAAGCGTCCTCACGGTGGTCACCGTCGACTGGAGCATCCGACACCAGGCCTGGAGGTTCAGAAGTATGTTCATGAACATTCGCACAGTCTGTTGCCTGTGGTATGGGCGAGGTTGTCATGGATGAATTCCTCGAACAAGCAGGTGATGAAGCGCATAATGTAGACGGGGAACTGACGCTTGGGACAAGATGTCGGCGATTCCTGACTAGGACACTTCTGGGCGTCTGCACCACATAAGAGCGTGGCCATTGAGCAGGACTCAGAACTGTAGCCCACACTTTGGCATCTCGCACCCACACTTCTTCCCCTTCTTTCAGGGCACGGAGATCCTTTGCTGCATGGTGAGTATTGAAATTCCTTGCTTGCGCTTGTCGTTGTCTTCTGTCCCTGTCTTCAAAGTCGTTGGTCGATGGCCAGTCCGGCCTGAGCTTTTTTCTAAGAACTGGGATTCGCGTCCGTAGGGAGCGTCCCATCAGGAGCTCAGCTGGACTATAGACGTCAGACTCTGCCCAGGCGGCGCTGCGAAAAACGCCGCCACCAGCGCTCTGATCGCCGCCCTGGCCATAACTGGGTAGTGCTAAGAGAGCCATCCGCAAGCGAATGTGCGTAGGCCACTATAGAACCCCCCCCTCTTTCACTCGGGTTGAGGGCTGTTTCCTGAAAATGAAGGACCTGGAAAGCTTCTTCCGTCAAGCCACCCTCGCTTCAGAAAAGTAGGAAGCTCATCAAAGTGAACTGCGCCTACAATGCAAAAGATGTTTCAGCCATTTCGTCGTGCTGCAACTCGCAAGCGCAAGCGAGCATCGCATGACATCGAGTTCGAGGCACTCCGACGTGCGTTCTCCAACGCCTAAATGCGTTAAATATGTGCATATACATAATGTCAAAGCGATGAAGTGCGTACACGAGCAATGTTTCTTACGATCAGTGGTACAAAGCTCGCTTTATCAGGCATGAATGGTCCCGGCGATTTTCGCCTTTGCAGTGGCATTCTCCGTCCATCTCTCGCTTCCTGTGCGTTGAACTGTGTTATTACGCATCCTCGAATGTACTGTTGACGGTTGTCTTACGTTTCTATATACTGCAAATGGGGATGCGTTCGTGTCCAATTTCTAGGTGTACAAAGAAAGGCAAAACCGTGGCCTCCGAGATAGCTCCGGCAGGCAGTCGTGGAGATTACGGATAAGAAAAACCTGACGGTGGTCACGACCAAATTTTGCGATTTACTTGTATGACGCACGTGTTAGCATTTGCTAGCCGAAACTTTGAACCTTCAATGCGTAGGTGCGCGATGCTGTGTGATGACGACCAGCTAAGAACTTAACATTATGGGTGGTCGCGGCGTGCGCTTCACCAGTCTGCATTTAACTGCTGCATGGCGCGCACCACGGTCTGAGGCTCTGCTGAGCTTCACAGTCAAGGTTACCACGGTTCTAC
>JALIZH010001242.1:0-48858 GCA_030522465.1 Rhipicephalus appendiculatus
CAGTAATGCATTCGTTCACAATCTGCTGCAGGTGTTGAAGAGGAAGGTCGTAAAATGCTAAAAGCTCCGCAGCGGCTAGAGTTCTCATACCCGAAAGATCGACTTTAGCCGAGTTTAGAACCAGAAAGCGGTCCCGATATTTTACTCCTTGTAAACAAGAACATCAAAGGCTTCACCGTAACATTCTCAGCGGGAACGACTGTCCGCACCCTTCTGAAAGCAGCCAAAAGCCGTCGCAGTGCCTTATCTGTTAATGATGTATGTCTAATGAATAGTGCAATGTGTCAGTCAGCCCATTAATTAAATTCTGATGACCTTGGTGTTCCTGTGACAGAGCGTAGGGATAATATCAGTAAAAAGTAGGGCGTTGTGCTTCTGTGTGTGTCTACGGGGCAGCTTTGTGGTTGTATGTGAGATATGGGGCCCGCAACGTGCTCCATTAATAAAAGGTGTCCCCATTTATCAAATGAAGACTCCCATAGTAAAGTAGAATTCAGTGGCATGCAGGTACTTGTACTCGTACTACTACCTTTGTTGTTCGCTCCTGCATTTGGTGAGTCTGCCTAATTGTTTAAAATATCGGCATTCCTGTGTTTTTATTGCGGTGCGAGACCCGGTTTACGGCGTCCTTGCGTTCAAGCCGCCGTTACAAATCAACAAGCATAAATGGCCGACGTGGCAGCTTAGCGCTGGGCAGTTTGTCGCTAAGCACTGGGACCTAAGCTGATTATTATGAGCTTCGAGCTAACGAAAAGATGTACAAGCGATGTACTGGTGGTACATAGGCAGTCATGGCGACGTTGTCCACAGGGGTAAACAGGTAAAATATGCCGCAAAGGCTTTGGACATGTTATCTTTATTAGAAATAGTTATAGGAAGAGGGGTATTGCGGCCCAGTAACGGATTTCTGTTTGACTAATAGTTGTCTTAGATAGCCCATATTTGAATCCAATAATGCGATTTTCGAGACGTAATACATAAACCATCAAATGGTTCCGGCGTGTCAGAGACCTCCATTTTTTTCGCCATATTGACGACTCGGGTGGAAACGTTCTCCCAATGAGCATACCACCAGATATTTTCTGCCAGACTTGCCTGAAATTAGTTAGAACGTGTCTATATTGAATACAAAGAACATTAATTTACCGTTAGTATCATAATAAACAAGTTTTGTGCATTCCTTGAAGAGATGGGCGCAGATGACGACTAAATAACTGCGCAGTGCCGATTGAGGATTTATAGAAAGATCAGAGAAGAAGACCGCTGACTTAAAACTGAGCTTATTACTTTACTTCTGTGCAGATGCTCGTGTACTTTCGGAGCCGCTGGAAAATCATTCGAGTACTACGGAAGATTTTTTTCAACACGTAATTTTCACTATCCAGAAGATAGAGCTAATACTGAGGCATACACGATTTTTTTCTTTTCGGAGCAAGCTCCAGAGCAATCTGAACATGAATCAATAGTATTTCAACGAGAACCATCCATGACTGGACTCGTTGACAATTGCGACAGCAATGGGATGAATACAATGGACACAAATCACAAAACTCTGCTCTCCAAAACTGAAGAAACGACGGATGTGTGTGAAGCGTTTGCGCATGGGGCCCGGCAGGTAGCTTGTCTGTGTACCAAAATATCCCTGTAAATATTCATTCTATGCACTTCTTTCCTGCATCGAAAATCCCACATGGTTCCTAACGCATTCTTACAAGATGATTCTCTCTCGTAGAACACTCGCAAAGTGTGCTAATGTACAGCTAGCTTGTAATTTCATTCGGACCCTACTTCACACTTTCTGAGTCCGTACTAGGGCTCTGTTCTTTATACCTGCTGTCACTCATAGCACTAAAAGTATCCTTGCCCACTATGGTAGCAATACATGTATTATCACTATCAGCACCGAATTTCGGGTATCACAGTTCTACAGTACATATGATAGGAGAATGTTAAAGATTTCAACATGTTTTCGATCACGGTTGCATATACTGAGTATTTTTCTTCTTTTCTTTCAACGTTACAGGAGGCGGAGAACAAAGCAAAAAAAGTGAGTGAACGTTCCATTGTGATGTTATCTTTCAGCGTGCACCATATATGATTAGACTCGTTCATAATTGCGACAGGAATGAGATGGAAACTTTCGACGGGTCTTGGCTGTCGACGTCGCAGTCGACTTCATGTTCCGCATAAAGTCTGAGTCCCTAACATAGCCCACAACATCGCTTGCTCCACGCACGAGCAAAACGGGCACGCGAATGCTAGAACGACCGTGGCTGAAGCAGAGATTGAGAGACCGTGACCTCAATGGCCCTCGAAAGGCGCATGCGATAGCATCACCACGCGTTGGAGGCCATCCATTGATGATTACTCAAAAGAGGAGAAAAAGCCCGCCCACCTTTCTTCACATGAGGAAGGCAGTGGCTAGGGGCATCTCTTCGCCCGAGCAGCAAGTGCGAACTTTGATCATGAGGGCGCTGTAGACAGCGCCTGCACGTACGCTGTCCCGGCAGACCGCAGTATACGTTTCGCATGGGTGCCAAAACTCTAAATGTTGAAAAAACGGACTGCTCCTGCTTCAGCAAGAACAATTTAATCCCGGCAAAGCGCGATAACCGTATGGAGTGCATAGTCTTGCTTTGAGGAGTCATCAAATCGTGGTGTACTTTACGCAGTATAGTGGGACTTCGTGGGAGCACACATGTGCCTATTGTTGTGTGTTTGCCTCAGGGAATAAACCAGCTAATTTGTTTGAACAAATGCCGTTTTTTTTCGGTTATCTGACACCGATGAGGTTGTGACAGGTGTAGCTGGGAATATACGACAGCCCGCTGATGTTTCAATTATCGCACCTGGCCCTAACTCGCAAACATAGAAGGAGGAGGGGAATGACGACGGTACGGATGGATGCTCTCCGCCAACGATAAAAAACATGGCACGAAAGGAACGTGGGTAATATAACTTCTGTTTTGATGCAGGAAAGCAGCTTTGTTTCGAAAACAGCAAAGAGAACAGCATAGTTGCTGTGCTGACGAATGACGACAGAGTTGAGACACTATGCCCTCTATCGTGGTGCCCATCCACTAAAAAAGAAGAAAAAAGACGTAGTGCCACTTCTAACCCTCTTTAGCCGCTGTCACAATGGCATGGGAGCTCCGGTTGAGGTGTACGACCAAGCTGTGAATAACTGCAGAATTGTGATCACTGAAAAAAAGTTGTACCAGCCCCTATTCACCCAGATGATCTAAATGGCCGCAGATAACGCATAGAGGGTCTGCTACCGCACTGGAGGTTTTAGCAGATCCTATACGCGTTGGCTATTGTCCTTTAGTCGCAAAATAGCAAGACTCTGACTGCACGTTCTTGTACCCCCCAGAAGTATCGAGATCTCCAGTGTCCACTGTGCTCGCTATTACCCTCTATCCATACGGACATTTTCACAAGACGCTGGCAAAACTGTTGAAGTCTGCTACAATACATCGAAATGGTGCAATGAAAAGCGTGATGTTACGGATTCCATAAAGCACTGGTGCTTGTATAAGTTGCAAGGGCCAAGATAACTTTGCGATTCGCTTGGCAAGGCTCTTGAGTACTCTGCATTTTTGCACCTAACCAGCTTGCCCATTGCTTTGTCGAGAAGCCCAGCGTACTTTCTAAACTACAGTATCACAACTTCTGAAGAAATACTGGTAACTCTATAAAAATTTTCCCGTGTTGTTATATATTGCGGTTATGAAATATGCAAAATCACAGTAAAATCCTACCGGCAGTTCTTGCATGCGTCTTATTGAGTTAAGTGCGGAGCACGTTAGAGGCCGGGCTGTCGTATGCTGTCTTGTGCTGTCCTCGTCGCTTGGCGTAACGCCCCATGTGTAGCATATTGAGCGTGCGCTCACGCAAAGGTGAAGTCTTCTTATTGTTGTTCGAGCGCCTTGATAATGATAAGTGAGCACGTCGCTCGCGCCAAGGAGAATTGTTCTTCTTCTTGTTATTCGAGCGCCTTGAGGATCACTTATCATCATCAGCAAAAAAAAAAACTAATGCGCTTGGCGTAACGCATGCAAAACCACGTATCAAAATAGAAAAAAAAAGTGGGAGCACGCGTGAAACCGAAATAGAGAAATGGAAAGAAGCAGGAAGAAAATAGAAAGAGCAAGAAAGAAACAGATAAAGAGAGAGCAGGAAATCAACAGAAATGAACAGAGAGAAAGAGGCAGAAAAAAAATCGAAAGAGGAGTGGATGAAAGAAAAAGTGGAGGAAAAAAATCAGAAGTGAAACAAAGAAGGGTGCACCGCTCCGCACTTTTTTCAGGTTTGGCAGCCTTTGTGCGAAACTGCCTGTTTTTTTAAGTCTAGTTCAGTGTTGCCGGTATTGTCATCCAAGTCAGTTTGTTTCTGTAATATAGGTGCGCATCAGCGCTAGTATTTCGTACCGCTGGAGGCGTCCGCTTTTTTGTTTGTTTGTTTTTTTTAGCCTACAGCATCCTCCTTTACTTTCTCGTCATTTTGTCATTCTTATCAGCGTTTTGTTTGACGTAGGCAGGGATGATACATATAAGGGCCTCTTGAAATGCAAATAAACTAAGTTGTACGTCGGTGCATGTCTGCGTTTTACGAGTCTCCTGTCTTCGTCTTAGTCGCGCTGCATTTATCCGAGTACCTACGAATTCGCGCAAGTCAAGGTCTTGTGCATGGGCATAATTGGTCGGCAAAAAGATTGAAGTTCATTCAGACTCACTCAAGAAATATGTTTTGCTCTGAAGGCTCTCGCCGATTTAGACTCACAAAAATTTCCTAAACCGGACTCACTCGGTCTCAAACTCAAAAACATATTACTCCACCGGACTCGCTAAGACTCAGACTCATGGCTTCACCTGTCTGAGCGAGCCTGAGTGTGTCGACTCACGAGTCCGTTGGCGCGAATTTCACTTTTTTGATCATGGTGGTAATGCTTCTTAACGCCAATAAACCGGATAATCGGTGCTCTACAATACACCGTTTCACCTTGTACCTTCAAATACGCGTTATGGGTAGTTTCATCGAAGTAAGGGCATTTTTTTTATGAAGTACGCGACTCACACGAGATATGTTTATCGAGGACTTCTCATGAAAGAGCTTGCTGGGGAACGTAATGGGACCCCTGCCCCTTAGCCCACGTCTCTCATCAATAAATATTCATTTGGTGCATGGACGCTAGTGTGTCGAGATATGTGTGGATAGACTTCAGTGTTAATGTAAGCCGATATAAAGCTGATAGTAATGCTGCAGAAAAATAGATAGGAACATAGGTCGGCAACTGACGGTTGCACTCAGACTCACTCAAGAAACATTTTTTTTACGCTTAGCACTCACTTGGACTGAGATTCACCAATACTTTCCTTATCCGGACTCACTCGGACTCAGATGTGCTTCAACCGGACTCACTCGGACTCAAACTCGCCAAAATGTTTCATAGCTTGACTCCCTCAGAGTCAGACTTACGATTCGATCATAGTATGAGCGAGTCTCTGTTAATTGAATAATGAGTGAGTTTGCCGACGTATGATGGAGATAAATTTCAAAAATGTATTTGTATCTCAGTAGTGAAATAATTTTATGATGTATCCGTTATATCGCGAGACTCTGCAGGACGTGGGTATCTCGTTACTTTTTATGGTTGGAAATAGGCTAACCTGTTTTTAAGGAAAAAGGAGGGCATTTTCTGTGTTAAGCCAACCGGGGACGCGCCTTCGGTCGGTGACACAGAGTTTCAACTACGCACACAATAGGTGACATGGTAAACCGCCCGGCGCCGCTTAGGTTACGATCACGGAGACAGTATTGCCGGCCTCTGCCAACGAAAGGGGCTGCCTCTAAAGGCTGGTGAAGCACCTTTATTTCTTTTCGGGCGGCTAGCTATTTTACGAGTTTCCGAGTCTTGTGTTAAGCCGATGAGAACTGTCCAGAAGAAAACATTTTTTGAGATTCTCCCGTTGCTAAAGTGCAACTAGCGCAACAACCTTCTCAGCAAAACAGATCTTGTGGGTAAAATAAGTTTATAACGTTCCTGGTGTTCTTTAGTGCCTCGAGTGATTCATGCTTGACTTACATGCTTTAATGCTCTGCAACATCATTCACAACATTATGCGGCACTTACTAATGTCTTTGCGGAGCATCAGGATACCCTGAAAAAAGAAATATTCAGGTATCTGCATTCCCGTATCTATATTCCGCGATACTATTTTCGACTTTTTGCAAATGTACTTGTGAAATATCCTTTACGTAAAAGACAACTATATCTTAGTATCTGTATTTTACCCTTCCAATACGTGTGTGTTGATATCTGTATTTTGAAATACTTTTATGACTATCTCTTCCCAGCCAGCTGCGTTCTACATGCGGTACTCTCAAAACTTATTTCACGCTGAGGTGACAGACAGCACGGAAATCGCGTCGCTCGCTGGGGTGGCCGAATTCTCTTGTGTCCGTGTTTTGTTCAATTACACGAGATGAGAGTTTAAGGCGTTAGATGGTAGGGTACTTCGCATGCCATTCAAATTGGTCGCTATCACATTTTTTGCGGTGAAATTCTGAATTTTTATTTTCGTCAAAGATTAAGAATGTCGAACTACTGAAATGACTTACGTAATTTACTCGTTCAAGCCGGCTTAAAAAAAGATATATATTGGGTAGGTTTGTTTCGAGATGTTTGAACTTTTTCATAACTTGAACAAAACGTTAATGGTCTGATGATGCAATAAAAATGTTATTTTTCAGAAATACAAGGATGTGATCCTTCATTCTCAGGCAATCCACATGGTACGTTTTCAGTATTTTTATTCTTCACACATGTAATCGATTCGAAGGAATGCTTCCATCATATCTGCACTGTTAATATCTTGTTAAACATATTTTAAACTGACATTAATAGTGTAATGTACATTACGTTTACCTTAAATGATCTTACAATTCCCGATATTTTACTTTTGTATTGCACAGTCACCATCCCAGATTTATTGCTCACACGTGTTTGTGTGAACACATTAAACGCGAAAAGTGCACTGCCGACGTTAGCCAAAAAAATCACGCCATATCCACTAATAGAATGATGATGAGTGGGCGAAGCTCCGGAAGTGATCTGGTAAACCGTCAATCTCCGTAAATTTTGCCCACTCGATGGGGTAGATGATGATTTTGTTCAAGAGCTCTACGGACCACAAGGACGGGGTTCCCCTGATTTTGTTTTCCCCATCAGCGTCATGATCATCGTTATCACGTGTAGTGGGTATATTCCACTATACTGGAACGCGTTTATTCTTCATGGCCATCAGGCGTCATCGTCATCTTTATCACGTGGAGTGGGTACATTCCACTATACGTGGCTACCTACTACTATTACTACATACTACAAAGGAGGGACAGACCCTCACCCTAAGGAGCTTCGCCCCTAAAAAGAAACGAGCGTGTCTGGCGGCCCCGTGCGTCAAAGGACGCCCAACGTCCACTGAAGCATTGCAATGTGAAGTCAGCCGTAACTATAAAGTATTTGAGAGTACTCAAAATCTACTTGATGGTAACTGATAGTTACCGATGTATTTAATAGGCCATTGAAAGTAAGTAATCTACAGTAATTCAAAGCAATTCAGGCTAATGAACCATATATTTGAGAGTAACTGACATGGTGGTTCAGTGGCCATGGTGCTCGACTGCTGGCCCGTCATAGGCTGCATTGAATTCCGGCTTGCAATCGATGTAACTTCATCAGTCCACCTCACGCATGGGTGCCTTCTGCTGTGATTCTCATCTTTTGGAATTCATTCCGACAAGGTATAAATGGCCAACAGTTATCTATCGCAGCTGACCAGCCCATGCTCATTTTTTACGTCCCCAAGCTCATTTTTTGACAGGGAAAGTCCTATTTAGGTCACAACTACACATGATCTTGGCGACGACCTTTTCTCCCACTGCCGGTGTCCAAAACCGCTATCGTTAAAAAAAAGGGGAAAAAAACTTAGACGTCATTTGAGCTTCGCTTTCAAGTGTTGGACCGCGATAGCGTATTCGGGCAGTGTTCTTATTGCCTTCGTAATCGCTAGCGTTACTTTGCTTCTTTGTGGACACCTCAACCGTGCCGCGAGGAAATCCAAAGTGCGGACGCCCTCGGGTTCCTATATCAATGCACGCGACGCGAAGAAACATAGCGCGGCGATGCCGGGAAAAGCACAGCTAGTTCTTAAATTATATCCCTATTGGAAAAACTGCCATAGTGGGTACTGGAAAAGATAGTGGATATCGTCACGTACGACACGTACATGAAGTCGACGGACGATGCAGGAACAAGAAAAAACAGATAATTTATTCGGAGCGAACTTGTGCTCCCACAAAGAAAAGCAAATACAGTTTTAAGGGTTTCGCCGCAAGCGTGCAGTTGTGGCGAGCGACCGCCCACCAAAAGAAAAAAGTGAATCCCGTTTCCTGCCCGCAGATCGTTTTTAAGAAAGCGGCGTGAGACCGGTCACCGCCCACCTACCATCTATTCCGAAAGTCGATAAGACGTGAACGTCATAATTTACGGCAGCTACCCTGAGCGAGCATGAAAAAGGCGACGGAAAGCGATAGTCCTTATCGCTTGATAAACTGCTCAACGATACGCACGTGGGAATATAGTCGAAAAAAATGCTAAGTATGCTGGAAATCATGGTGTTTATAGTGGAAAGTGGTGGATGGCATAGTGTACAAGGTGGAAATGATAGTGGACGATGGTGGAGAGTGTGCGTACACTATCGCGCGAATGATGGAAAGCAGCGAGGGAATGTTGGGTAAGGAAAATGATGGTGTATCATGCTGGAGAAGCTGCGCCAAGCCGTCATGGCGGCAACGACGTCACGTCCAACAGCGTCGGATGTCAAATTCGTTTGGGCGCTGAGGCTATGACCACTAGGGGTCACCGCTGTCCTCTTCTCGCATTTTTCTTTCCTGTCATGGCGCCACGCTGCTACAACGTGGTCATGGCATGATGATTGTGTTTGTGCTGATGCGGTTGATTTTTGCGCGGGCCGTCGTTGTGTGTTTTATGTTGCGGTCATTGACTTAGGCAGAACTTCTTGAATGAATATGATGTGCGGTATGTGCAAACTGAGCGATCAGCAGCCGCCAGCTCCCCAAGTAGGAGTCCTTTGCTGGCGATGAATGTGATTACTCTCGGAATACATCGTCTTCAAATGCTTCCGCACATTATCGATGAACAGCGCCGGACTAGTTTATCGCAACGCGCTCTGTGGCGTGGAGAATCGACGTGCCAGTTCGTGCACATTGGGAACTCACCACATTGCCGCCATACCGACGGATGTCCGCAAACGGGGTTGTCAGCGGCCGACGCCGACTCGTCACGCCACTTAAAGACCGGCGTACGTCGCAAGTGTACAGTGCCAGCATGCTTCCTTGATAAAGGTAGGTTGCTCTATGCATGTTATGAATTATTATTGCCCTGTGCGTTACAGCCAAGAGATATTGAATGCCCCGGTACTGAATGCTCTTGCAGTTGTGTTGAACCTGCTACCACACGACGTTTGTAGAGAACTTAATCGCTACTGATAAAGTTTAAGGAGCTCGTATATGTCAGACGGACGCACTACCCGCCATCAAGCTGAAAGCAGAGATAAAAGTTTCGACAGAAAGGTGCTCATCTTACACACGTATTTAGCAACCGTCACTGCACTTCAACTAACCGAACTAAAAAAATGATTGCTACAGCCACCGGGTTGTGCTGTAGCAATTTCGGTGATGTAGCACCGGGTTAGGGACAGGGAATCGGTGAGGCGCGATAAGTTGCAGTGGTCGATGTTTGCTTAGCGTTTATTTTGTGACATTTGTGAAAGCAATAATGAACATTGTTTATGCTAGCACCCTTGCGCACTGATAAATTTATATGTTGTATAGAACGGGAATTTCTTCAGAATCCGCTTCGCAAGGATAACGAAATGTTGAAGGTGGGTTTCGGAGGAAGGCGGGGGGGGGAGGGGTCGGCAGTGCAGCGCGAGCGAAAGCTGGCCGGCTGTGTATCCCCGTAGGCCGGCTTCCGGCATAGTCCACTGTGAATTTCATTTGCCGCCGCAGTGTATGAAAGTTTAGGCTGTGGTTTCGTTTTTTTTTTTCTTGCTAGGCTCGGGTTAGCGGATCGCGTGTTTATTTTGCGAGGGGAAGGTTATTTGACTACTGAACTAACCCGCTTGTGGTTTTCAAGGGATTTATTTCAAGAGCTGCGATCAAGCTAACGCTGCCGGCCTGCTGCGAGGGCAAGTAATTGTCCCAGCAGGGAATGTCGACACTATTCCGTTTACGTCAGCTCGCGAAAAAAAAATTAAAATAACAGCCGGTAATAGCTAACCAGCTGTAGTAATTTGTGCTGCTATGATACGGTATTATGAAAGACACGTTTAAACTACGCGACGACAACGCGTTAAAACTTAGAAACACACACATGAAGTTCAGAAAACACACACCGTGCGCTTCATTTGTGCGTTTATTTCTGTGTTCTAACGTGTTGTTTTCGCCCAGATTGAACGTGTCTGCTATATCTGTGAACCAACTAGCCGAACAACATGCAATGCCTACAACAAGGGCTCACTATATATTTATTGCGCGAAAGGAGCAGCGTACGTAAGGCGCATCAATGTGTTTATTACCTAAACAAAGCATTTCCATTTTTTAGTGATGCTTTTTGAATGTTTTTCAGGGTCTTGGGGAAATTCATTTCTTTGTAGTCACTTCAAATAGAGCCACCGAGGGAGAACCGTGACGCTGTTGGGAAGGTTTTCTACTAGGGTTTTGTGCAGAAGCTGCGTGTATAAAACGTGTAAGCAAAACACCAAAAAATGTAGAAAAGTGAATAAAGTTATTCAGAGTCAGGCTGTTCACTGCTTCGTGGAAACAGGCTATTGTGCCTGTTTCGCCTGATAACACATTTGGAACACAAGTCAACAATTTGTTTTCTGTGCTTAACTTGTGTACCTTATGTAACAGGAAGATATGTTTTCAGTCGTAACAGAAAGAACATTGACAGAAAAATATTTCATTGACTAATATGACCGCCATTTTGTACCTGCTACATACCTTTACACAGCATACTTTCTACCCACCTAGGCTACTGTCCATCATCTGCCCACCTAAAGTACTGTCCACTATCCACCCGGCATACACTATCCACCTAGCATCCACTATCCACCCACCATCCACTATCCACTATGCATCCACCATCCACCCACTGCAATAATCCACAAAAATGGTGGATGGTGGTTTCCACTTTGCCCACTATTTGTGTTTTTCCAATAGGAATACCAGTTGGAAAACCGCGCTCCGAAACCCGGACGTGCTTATAGCCCATTCCGCGGAGGCTTGCGGTTTTATTTTGGTCAACAGATGACGCTACAATTAGCAAAGCCCCACAATTTCCGCTCATGGTGATTTCGGATCTTGATACACGGTACGTATGGGGAGTGTCGCAACTGGTATAACGGAAGAACTCTCGTTTTAAAGGGCGCCCGTGGGTATTTTGCTCCACCTCGCGCGTTATAGTCAAGCCTCAGCCACGCTGAAGCACCTCCGAAATGCGCGTACCACCAGCGTTAAATGATGTATATAAATTTTTTTTCTCTATATATATATTTTTTTTACTTATTTGATTTGATTTTATTGACGATAAAAAAAATACAAGAACATAGACATATAATTACACATTCGGAGGTCGCGAAGTATAAACTATCGGGGGGACCTCCTAACAAGAAATAAATGGCGGTTACAAGAATATGGGCAAACAGTGAGTCACATATTTTATACAAATTGTAGTGCGTCAGTAATAAAAGGGAAGACAAATCATAAATAAGAGAAATTGTTATGACAATCACAAATGATAAAATGAGTCAAATGAAGTCAAATAAATTCAAAACAAGGACAAATGGCATGTGCAACTAGCAATGCGAACAAACATCAGGTAATAGCTAAATTCAAACACTTAAAAATCGGCAAGAGTACATTTTGGAAGTGTACTGTAGAAAAAAAAGACCTAACCAATTCTATGCGTGTGACAAAGTTTTAATGAAATGCTCCTTAGCTCTACGTTTGAATGATAAGAATGAAGATGACTTGATATCCGATGGTAATGAATTCCAAAGTGAAACGCCTGAAAATGAAATGGTAAATTTCCCATAATTTGTTCTAACTTTAGGAAGAAGTAGATTAAGTTGTGAAAATCTTGTATTATTGCTATTAATGAGGCTGGAGTGAGTAAAACCCGGAATATTGAGTTCAGTGTTTGTAAGACGAAACATTAGTAATAACACCTTATGACTGAACAACATACGCAAAGGTAGAACATTTAAGGAACTTAATATGGGAGTAGAGGGAGATGTATGCGGTTGAAATGTAATTAGTCATAATGCCTGTTTTTGCAAAATTTCTAGATGATGAAGATGTGTGGCATATGTGTTACCCCAAGATGTAAGGCAATATGAGATGTGACTGTGTATGTACGCGTAATATAAAGACATGAGAGTGTTTTGATCAAAGTAAGGGCGTGTTTTTATGATGATGTGAATACCAAATGAGATTTTTTTATTAAGTGGTTGAGCATGGCATTGAAACTTTAGGTTCTCATCTAGAACTACACCAAGAAATTTGGTAGATGGGGATCTGCAATTATATCATTATTTAGGGAAACTGATATAGAATGAATGAGCATTGTTTTTGTGGAATGAAATATCATAAATGTTGTCTTAGATGGGTTGATTATTAGCTTATGTTTTACACACCAGGAATGAACATTTGCTAGGTCCGCGTTAAGTTTATCCTGCAATGCACCAAAAGATTTATCGGATGTGAAAATGGTGGTGTCATCAGCATAAAGAAGACAATGTGCGTGTGTTAATATTTGTGGCAAATCATTGATGAATATGAGAAATAAAAGTGGCCCCAATATTGATCCCTGAGGAACGCCTATATCTATAATTTTTGATTTAGAGAGGACACCATCAATTTGGACTCTGTATGATCGATCGGTTAAATGGTCACGAATTAATTCTAAAGGCGGCCCAGAAATGCCGTAAGATTCGAGTTTGCCTAAAAGAATACGATGGTCGATGGAGTCAAATGCCTTGGTGAAGTCAATAAAGAGAGCACCGACTAAAAGACCTTGGTCGATGGCTAATTTAACCCTTTCACCAAAAGTAATAAGCACTAGTTCAGTAGACAAATTCTCGTGAAAACCAAATTGATCATGAGTTAAAAGATTAAATTTGGACAGGTATTTACAGAGACGATTGTATATTAGCTTTTCAATCACTTTACTAAGGAAAGACAAAATGCAAATAGGACGATAATAACTTATGCACTTATGGTCACCTTTTTTAAACACTGGAATAACTTTACCTATTTTGAGGCGATTAGGAAAGATCCCATCTTTGAATAATTTGTTTATTACATGTGCTAACGCAGGTGAGATTTCTTTAGACACAAGCTTAATGTTTGATGGGTGTATAAGATCAAGACCTGGACCAGTTGTTTTAAGAGATTTGATGATATTACACACTTCTTGCGGCGTTGTTGGGAATAAGTAAAAGGAATGAAAACATCGCGGCAGACTATCTAACACCGAGTTAGGCTGATCGGCGCCTGTAATACTAAAATGATCACTGAAAGCATGAGCAATATCTTGAGGGTGAGTAATATTAGCAGAATTGTGGTTTACACACAATATGCTATTTTTAGTTGTACTAATGTTCAAGAATTCCTTAATTACCTGCCAGTTCCGTCTGGTGTCGCTTCCGTTTTTCCTTATTTTATTTTCGTAGTATTTACGCTTGGCATCTTTCAAAGTGGCTGTTAGAACATTCGAATATGTGTTGTAGCGCGACCGCAAGCTATTATTAAATGGCTGGGCTTTAAGTTTCCTACGAAGATTAGCGGGTAATGCTAAGGGGCGCAGCGGCCGGCGTGCTGATCGAACGAGCAGAGACGCCAACTGCACATGCGCGGCGCGCATGCCCAGTTTTAGAATTAATTTGATTTTTTAGAATTCAGTTTTTATAATTAAATATTTTTCTCTTGAAAATCATGAGTGTTGAGAACACCGCCTTTGCGGCAATAAGACGCTCCTTCCGTATCAGTCATTACATTCTGAAATGGTGGAGCGAGCAACCGGTAATCTCCATTTTGAGAACGCGCTTCACAAATCATACCCCAGTCAAATGTCTAGTAGAGTTGAAAAATAAAATGACTGCCTTTCAGGGCCATGACCGGCGGCAACCCTAACATTGAGCTTATTTCAATGGCGGAAAGTGCGTTTAAAAAGGTTGTTGGGTCATATATGCACAACCTGCCACACGCATAAACATTACAGAAGATAAATGAATGTGTACTATTTTGCACTGCACAGAAATGATACAAAATTTGCAAGGTCGCCGATCCATTAGGTTAGAGACCTCCAACGTTCTCAATGAATCATCAGTCTTCATTTGTACCACGCGTACATATTTTGTGTACGACTCACCGTTTTCATGCTGGAAAGTTGATATATCACACTTTGGGCAGAACATAAGCATAAACTGGGTCAATGTTGGGATTATCTTAAATCTGCATCGTAGTGATTGCGGATGAAAAGCCTTAGTTAAAGAGTGCAACGTTGTGTATAGGAATCTACATGTAAATACCCAAGAGACTGTTGAAGCCATCCTCATGGTGAGGGATGTTGATAGCTGCCTTAACTGCCCTTTCGTGGAGCTCACTGCTAAAAAATTCGCTTTTCTAATGCGGCAGCTTTTTATTTGCGTTGACTGGGGATTTTAAATGCGAAGCATTTCTTAGCCAACTTCGGCGACATTGAGCGTATCTATCTATCTATCTATCTATCTATCTATCTATCTATCTATCTATCTATCTATCTATCTATCTATCTATCTATCTATCTATCTATCTATCTATCTATCTATCTATCTATCTAGCCGCCTACGACTTCGTGCTCCTAGCATTATCGTTAATGGGATTTATACCAAAATTGGTATGGTATAACATGACTATTGCAAGCCTGAATGATTGGTCATATCATGAAAACCATGACTAACTTGTCATGAAAAGTATAATTTGCACGCCATGGCCATAGCACTCCTACGGCCGTTTTCTTAACTCGATATATCCTAAAATTGGTACGATGAGACAGTTCTGCATGACCAACATAAATGACAGGTGGTAGTATGAAAATCATTACGTGCATGTCATGTAAAACATGATTTACATGCCACGCTCATGGTGCGCTCATGGCCGTTTCGCAAGCTTGGTATACACCAAATTTGATATTGTGTGACGTGGCTGTATGACGAACATAAATGACAAGTGTGATATGGAAATCATGACACGTCATGTGCAACATGACTTGGATGCCACGCACATGGTGCGCTCGCGGCCTTTTCGCTAGCTTGATATACACCAAATTTGGTATTGCATGACGCGACTGTATGACGAACATAAATGACAAGTGGTAATATGGATATCATGACATGTCATGAGTGACAACACTTGCATGCCACGCTCATGGCACGCTCGCGGCTGTTTTGCGAGCTTGATATACATCAAGTCTGGTATTGCGTGACGTGACTGCATGACGAACATAAATGACAAGTGGTAGTATGGAAATCATGACATGTCATTAGTGACATGACTTGCATGCCACGCTCATGGCGCGCTCGCGGCCATTTCGCTAGCTTGATATAGAGCGAATTTGGTATTGCATGACGTGACTGTATGACGAACATAAATGACAAGTGGTAATATGGAACTCTTGATATGACTTGTGCAACGTGACTTGCATGCCACGCTCATGGCGCGCTCGCGGCCGTTTCGCTAGCCTGGTATACACCAAATTTGGTATTGCATGACGCGACTGTATGACGAACATAAATGACAAGTGGTAATATGGAAATCATGACATGTCACGAGTGAAAACACTTGCATGCCACGCTCATGGCACGCTCGCGGCTGTTTTGCGAGCTTGATATACATCAAGTCTGGTATTGCGTGACGTGACTGCATGACGAACATAAATGACAAGTGGTAGTATGGAAATCATGACATGTCATTAGTGACATGATTTGCATGCCACGCTCATGGCGCGCTCGCGTCCATTTCGCTAGCTTGATATAGAGGAAATTTGGTATTGCATGACGTGACTGTATGACGAACATAAATGACAAGTGGTAATATGGAACTCATGATATGTCATGTGCAACGTGACTTGCATGCCACGCTCATGGCGCGCTCGCGGCCGTTTCGCTAGCCTGGTATACACCAAAATTGGTATTGCGGGACGTGACTGTATAACGAACGTATATGGCAGGTAGTAACATGAAAATCTTGGCATGGATGTCATGTGCAGCACGATTTGCTCCTTGTTGGCTGCTTCGCATGACGTCGATTCCCACAATGCGTGGGATCTGCCAGTTTTTTTTTCTGTTCGGTTCTACATGTACTGTAGTTTCTATTAATAAACATGCATCTGAAAGCTCTCGCTAGTCGCGTAGCGTCTTTCTCGTACGTGCTTGCTATGTTTAGTTTTAGAAATAATTTTCTCAATTTATTTCTTACATACCAATGGGCGCTTCAATGGAGTCCGTTGCATAATGCGAAACCCCGTATGCTATTCCAATAATACGTTTCAGTAACATTTTTATGCAATAATGTATTTTGTAGTGTTGTTAGTTCTCTCAGAGCAGTAACCAAGCCATATTTTGAGGAGACTGCAGCGAAACCACCAGTCGACGTTGATCGGAAAGAACGGCTTTGTAGCGACCCCTGCGTCCCCCCCCCCCCTTGATTTAAAAGCTTTCAGCGGCCATAGTTCAAACGATACAGTGGAATGAAGCGTCGGCCACTACACGTGCACACAACACCATCACTGTCATTGACATCATCACGATCACCAGCCTGTCGCGAGTCATTCTGCGATTCTGCGGCTTTGGGATGAGCTCATTGCTCCTGTGGCTCAGCTGCTTCAGGTGAAGCGTGTGATGCTGATGATGCAGGAGAAAAGGGGACAAGCTGACACCATCTCGGCTTATCCTGCTTCCGCAATGTATAATCTGAGTCTCATCATAATCCTAACTGCGCCCACCGTAGGGCAAAAGCTTTGCCATTTTCCACCACTCAAACCGGTCCTGTGCTTGATGGGCCACGCTGTACCCGCAAGCTTCTTAATCTTAATATTGCGTCTTCGTCTTTGAAGTGACTTAAAATTATCTTAATCACTCAGTAGATGTACGTCTTTACGTCGTCACGCCTCTAATTATTCCCCTTAAGGACAATAACGTGCTAACTTCGGTGAATCAATTTCAGAAAGAAGCTCTCTGCAAAATTGTGAAACAAAGCAATTGGATGTTATTTTTTTCTTCTTTCAGACCCATCCCCTTGCCGTACTCGCAAATGTGGCACGAGCTGTGGTCTGTACACCTCAGGTTGGCACTACGACCCATTAATTCAAGTCTGTATGCGAAGCGACAGTAGATACTGCGGTAGCCACAACAACCGCTTTGGCAGTTGTGATGAATGCAACAAAGTTTGCCGAGGTGCGTAAGTGTAATAGTCTGCGAGGAAGCTTCATAGAAACTGTAGACGAAGCGTGAACGCATACTTCGGGTCGATTGCAGTTTTGCGACCACCCAACCAAGTTCGAGCTTAAACAGCGGGGCTGTTAAAAACTCTAAGGTGACCTAAGCAAGGAAGACGAGTATATTTGTCATAAAGCAAGCCGGTGTATTTCAGGGTCAAGTTCACTTCCTCATGTCGTACAGGGCACACACGACCAATCAATATTGTTACGGTGACGTAAATTCTGTGTCGTATTTTCTTTCTGGCTTTTAGAGAAAGTTCGCAGAATATGCAATACAACCCCTTGACTGCGCTTAGGTTGTACAGCGCTATCAAACGTGACATGAGCGAAACAACTGGCGCGCGCGCCATCAGCCTATTGCTTCTCAGGGGAGGATGGCGTTTCCTTGCCGTGCGCGGCCGTAAGAAATTTCGATGCGCTGTGAAGCCGGTGTCTTGAGTCGCGCCCGTTCATTTTCCTACCGTCCACGCGCTGAATGCTTCGTTCGAAGCACGTGCAGGTCATGGGGACAATCATATTGTCATGTTTGGTGGGCTTTCATTGAACGCCGAAAAAAACAATCACGCATCGTGTACTTTGCCACAAAAATTCGATCAGCCTTTTTGGAAAGCCCTCCACAACGCCCTTGCTCATAAAGTGAATATTGAAAAAAAAAACAACATGGCTGATCCCTCTGTCAAATGAATCGGTATAAAACGAAAGTGCAACGTGTCTTCACAGAGTTGGTTGAGCGTTTATTATGCATTGTTTTACTACAAGGGCGAAGGAATGAATGCCACAGCACCAAATTGAAATGTCACGCGAAGAACGGCAAGCAGGCTTGAAAGTTCTTGTGTGTAGCTCAACTGAAAGGACGCACGAAATGAGCATACACAGGACGAGCACCGACTAACTGTAACAGCTGGACACCTCAAGCGCGCAGCTCTAACACAACAAAAGACGCATGAAACGACCGCCCACGTATACACAAGACGAGCGCGAACAACTGTCACAATTGTTGCTTCGTGTGTGAGCAGCGCGCTCCTTTCGTAAACGCGGCTGCTGCGGTGAGCGAAGAGACCTTCGCGCACGTTTAACCACTGTAACTTCATAGCAAACGTGCGGCGGAAGCACAAGACGTAAGTGCCCCCAATGCCCCGATCAGGAGATAAGCGCGCGCGCACGAGCGGCCACGCCCCGTGGAGGCGCGCGCTGGAGGCGCGGCGACCTTTAGAGCGCGCACTCCGTGCCACCTTCGCGCCATCTCGCTACTGATGACGAAAACGCGCTGAAGTCGACGAGCTCTGAGGACCGCCAACGGTATATGGTGTATATAAATAGCTTGCCGTTAGCAAGCTCAGGTACGTACACTCCCGTGGTCGAGTGGTTTCGCGCTGCGGAGCGAGAGGTCACAGGTTCGACGCTCTGTCACGGAACGTTATCTTCAAGTTTTTTCTTCGATCTCAATATGTTAGTTTATATTTTACAACGTAATATCCGTGACGGAAATACGTCAGAGGAGCCGTGGTGGACCCCGGCATAGAACACTTTCGTGTTAAAAGTGTTTCATGATTGATCATACTTGATTAAAAAAACTAGGTGCAATATAAAGCACTCTAACGAGCGCGATATGACGGCAAACCGTGTCGTTGATTTGATTCAGTTGAGGTCGACCACTTTGCAGATATTTGGGTGTAGTTGTGAAATGCCTTGTAAATATGCGATAAATGTAGCACTCCGAAAAGCTTTGGAAATTGTGTATGATGTATCGTCAACAGAGATGTAAAGTAACAAAATAGAAAGCTCAATGCCCGTGGAAAATTTCCTAAAATACCTGCTGGAGACCGTCATGGAAAAAACGAGGTACTTGGTAGTTTTATCCTTAAATGGTATTTGTGCTAATAAGTGATTTTCTTATCCTTTTCATAATTGTAATGAAACTCAATCTCGCTATTTGACTAACCGTAAGCCGCATTTTTGTTACTCTATGCTCTAGGCACGCACGCAGGCTCTAGGCACGCAGTGACATAAAAATAAACTAAAATCGAAAGTAGCTATCGTTACTTTCTCGTGACTGACGAAGACAGCAGCTGGCGTGCTCAAGACAAAGCTTTTTATTTGGGCCAACTTCTGCCTGTAAAATGATCAGACAAGGTAGTACAAGTTCGTTCACGCTGTACGCTGATAAAATAAAATACGCATGCCAATGCCTCCCTCTGCAAAAAGCATCTCCCCGATGCCTAAAACAGAACACAGAATTAAAAACGTTCGATGACATTGAGCTTCGCCTTCAAATATAGAACGTTTTATCCTAATCTGAAACCGTGAACATCGCCTTATCAATTGCTCGCCTGGCTTCGGTTCTTGCTGCATGTCTCAACTGCTCAGTATGTAAACAACGACGGTGCACGTAACAGCGGCCGTTTCAAACTATACTAGAATGGTTACTTCAAGTACAGTTGTTAAGTGTTACGCTATAATTTTTCGTCGAAGTGTCCATGTATCGAAGGCGTCTCCAGGCGTCTTTTCATGTCTTGGAATGCATCGACTTCTGCTGTGTCCTAATTGATTTCCGCCTCGGTTCTCGTGAGGCGAGTTAGTGGCTCGGCGATTCATAACAATCTCTTGACGAAGCGTCTGCAATAGGCGCACGAGCAGATAAATCGGCGTGCGGTATTCCTGTCGGTGGGCGGCGGGAATGCAGCGATGCAAGCTATTTTCAGTGGGTCGGGGGCGAACTCCAGGCTTGCTAATCACACGACCAGGCCCGTAGCAAGAAAATTTTTTTCGGGGGGCGGGGGGGGGGGGGGGCTGTTGAAAACCTTGAAAACCACCTATTTTCATCATTTATTCTCCGTAAAACACGCCCCTCCATTCGAATTTCTGGGGGGCGCCCGGGCCCCTAGGCCCCCGTTCCCCCTCCTGGCTACGGGCCAGCACGTGACGCAAGCACAACAACTCCTCGTACGCAAAGGGGTACTTTTCTGGAGTCAGGATGAGTGCGGAGGTCTTGATTGCTTGAAGTACTGCTTCCAGGCGCCAGTAGGGCTCGTTGAAAGTTGAGGCATACACAACGACGTCGTCTAGGTACATGAGGCAGCTCTCTCAGTTCAAGCCTGCCAGTACTCCAATCATAACGCGTTCTAAAGTCGAAGATGCCGAGCAAAGGCCATGGGGCATCACCTCGAACTCGAAGAGGCCGCCTGGTGTTCTACAGGCAGTCTTCTCTCGCTGCCTCGTTGATTTCGATTTGCAAATAGGCGGTCTTCAAGTCCATCGACGGAAAGTACTTCGCGTTTAGGAGTCGATTCGATGCATCGTCTATCCGTGGAAGAGGATACACGTCCTTCTTCGCAATTTTGTTGAGATGACGATAATTCACGCAAAATCGCAGGTTCCAACTTTCTGCTTCACTAACACCACGGGAGAGGTCCCCGGACTCTTCGACAGCTTAAGAATGTCGTCGCGTAGCATCTCGCCAACTTGTTTCTTTACGGCCTCGCATTCGCGCGTCGAAACTCGGTATGGGCTCTGACGGATTGGTCGAGCACTTTCTTCTGATGTTGTCGGGCAATTTCTCCTGATGCGATGTATCGCGAGTGAGGTCTGTCGAAGTGATGACGATGATGAGAAGCAGCCCTTGACTTGAAGGATCAAGGCTTTGAGCTCGTCTTGCTTGCGCTTCGGAAGGCTTGGGTTGCGGTAGAAGCGTAGAGGGCGAAATCATTGCTGGCGTTCACGAATTCGTCCATGTAGGCGACCGTCGTACCAATGTTGAGGTGCCGGGATCCGTGGCTGCAGTTTGTCAGCGCTACCTTTGTTTTGTCATCACGCACCGCGGCTATATCTCTTGCAACGCAAATCTGGCTGTTGATGGGCATGTTCTCGTAGCCCTAGGTTATGCGGACAGAATTATTGACACTTGAAAAAGACAGAACGGTGACCTACTCTTTCATCACACTGAAGACATGGCGACCGATATACCTGTCGGGTACTATGGCTTTGTCAGTAGAAATCTTATCGACTGGCTGTTAAGGAACAGACGGCGCCGTGCTAATTTAGAAAACTCATGCCAAAAATAACGTACATCGAACACTTCTCTGGGACCACAAAGCTCGCCGAATAAGTCTGGGCGTTAATCGTGATTCTTACCGTGCAGACTGCTGCCGGCGTTATTAGGAGACCTCCACCAGGTCGGATATCCGGCTCCTCCGTGGCGATCTTGATTTTGTTCAATTTTGCCACGAATGACCCACTGAAGACAGAATAGTCGGTTCCAGTATCGACGAGAGCGGTGACATCGTTACCGTCGATAAGAACTTTGAGGTCACTAGTTCGCCGTCTTAAGTTGTGGCTAGGTCCTGGCTTTGAATCACGGCTGCTTTGACTTCTTCCCATTCTGCTACGTCATGTCACGTTCTGTTTCAGCGAAATGTTCTCCGAAACGGTCTGTCTGGTAAGTGGCGAGCTGATATATGATGACTCCCGGATTGTCGTCGATGGTGGCGCAGGATCTTCGCCATTTCGTCGTGCAGCAACCAAACCTTCATAAGTTGCAGCCCTCAGTTCTCTGGGTAAAGGCTCATGGATCGGCCCTGGGTAGGGTCGGTGCTGCGGCGAGGTTAGCGGCGTGGCGAAGGCCATCGGCACGGTCATCGGGGCGTCCATAGCGCTCTTGCGAGGTACTCGGCGATGTCACATGGTCGTTCACCTCTCTCTGAACACGGCACGTGGCGGTTGGAGCTGTCTAGGCCCATCTGGCTGTACTGGCAACGACGGTAGTGGAATGTCCGCTTCGCCGCTGTGGTAGCAGAGCAGTGGTAGCAGTGGTGGACGGTTTGGCGTCGGTGGTGCTTAGTAACGGAACGGCGGTGGTGCACGATCTTGGCATGGGCTCCGACGAGGAGAGTGACGGCTAACTTCAGCAACGTAGTTCATAGGTGGCTGCTACTGCTCTGAGAGTTGATTTGCGCCCAGTAATTGCTGGATCTACTGGCGCGCGACATGAGCAATGGAATCCACTTGAGGCTGCGATGAATGTAAGAATTTTCGCAGCTCTTCTTCAAGTGCTGGGATTCTCTCACGTGTGTCAGCGGTTTCTAGTGCTAGCGGATCGGCGTAGTTTGTGGCCGAGAAACTGTGGTTGTATTAATGGGTTCGCATCTCAAGCGTTTTTATGATTGTTGAAGCCTCCGAAGCGAATTCAGCGACCATCGTGGGTACAACGAATTCACGCTGTACACCGACAGCGGCGAACAGAGCGGCGCCCGGCGATAATCTGCCGAGCGCAAAGCGCGTCGGGTTTTAAAAATGCGGTAGCGAAGATCACAGCCATATTGCTGGTGGTCGCATAAGCTCTCTATTATAGTCGACTATTCGCGATCAGCAAGCAATCTAAACAGAATGGAAAAACTCCATTCAGGTCTATCAAGGCGAGAGCTAGCACGTAGCCGGCCGCTCCCATGTCGTGACAGATAGGCATAGCCTCTCCGCCACGTCGCCAGCTCATTGGACTGCCCATAGTTGTGTTTCTAAACAGAATGATCTTAAACAATCGCGAAGCTTCTCGAACATGGCGGCACGGTCTGCGCCGAGCGTTGCTAAACGCCTTCGCGGGTGAATATCAGAATACATCAACATGAAATACGCGTGACAATATGTCAATAATAGAAATGGCGCAGACAGTTGAAGTATAAGAGTAAACCAGATAACGTATTTTAAGAGCAGGTTGAAAAAGACACATTGCCACAAAGAGATGGACAAAGACCATACAGGGGCCTACGTAATGGACGGGATGCAAACAGAACACAGCAAAGAGAGCACTTGTGCTGACAATCGAATTCTGACCAGAGGAACTTTTTCAATAATTTTGCAGGAAGGACAGCAATATACAGCGCCAACACATCTTATGTTCCGTAAATGCTTCTTTTATTAAAGATAGCACCGCTATCGGCAATGCCAAGGTGGCTAGAATCTCAATTGCGTATAAGTTAATTTTATCCTATGTAAGCCAAAATTACATCGACGAGATATTTGAAATCGCTGATATGTGAAAGCCGCGAGACGCAAAGCTACTTCAGTCTTGCATTGTTCATAATTCGTGAAACTTCGATAACGACACTATAGCGGCATAAGAATACACGCTACAGACGCCGCACACAGTGGAGCACGTAGCATAGTCCAGTGGCTACGAGCAACTGTCACGGCAGCGACGGAACCAAAAACAAAGAAATTATCGAGAACATGAAGAATCGGCTGTGCGTAGACGTTGGCGTGCTTGTTTCGGTCGAGGGGCACGCGACTCTATCCTCCTTAGGGACTCGCACACCTCATCGCCTGCCCTCGCTAAAGGGCTGTGACACAAAGATATAATAATTTCATTGTCGTTAGCTTTATTGAGCTGAATTAGTGGCAGCAATATCAGCTTCACAAGCGCAGTTCAGCCAACTTTTCTTGCTTCGAACGGTGGTGTTTTGTAGAAGTGTCTTGTATGTGACTATAAACAATGCATTATTGAAAATGACGCAAATACAGGCACGGATACTCCTCTTGCTAGACGTATCCCGATACAGATACAAGATGACCGAAGAGTGTGTAAGATAGTGTCTTAGACCAACTTTGTTGAAGTGGTTAAAATCTTGGGGAAGTTGGATCATGCGTGGTCATGCTAATTTCGTCATTAGAATCTTACAATTCTTACATTACATTCTTAGACGTCACTTATACCCTACTTAGTGGCCAATACGCTCCTAAATGTAACTCATTGTAACTGTTCTGTCTTTCTGCAGTCAGCATATGCGCTGAAGAAACAACGACCCCAGCCTCTCAGCGACTACCAAATCCATTCTTAGGACGCTGAATATTTTCCGTGGCAATAAAACGTACTTTTCTTATACATACCCTTGCATTCTTAGTTATTTTAGCGTGTTACATTACCTGCTATTGCCATTTCACCCAGATTTCTCTCTATCGCAAATATCATATGTATGAGAGCTATCATGTGTATAAGTGCTTAACTTCAGGTGTCTCGAAGGTCTAGGTGGAGTAGGCATGTCGCTTTTCTCGGCCTGATACTTCTGGACATTTCCGATACACGACTTCACCTTTCCGATACTGGAGGCATTAGTATGCATTTCAAAGGGTAAAGTTACCCTTTCAACCCAGGATTTTTTTATTTTCGCGGGAGACCTTTTTTGTGCGTGTTTTGCTAATAGTTAGGATCTCAAAGACCACCAACCAAAAATTGGGCCAATGGGGCACCTATTTATGGATGAATGGACATAATGTCAAACTAGGTCGTCAGGGCTTAACATCTGTGAAATAAAAAAAATGCCTTCTTTATAGCTGCTACTCAGTAGAGTTCATAAAATGTGAACCAACGTCTTATTTGTCAGTATGATACTCACTCTAACAGCTTCGGTGTATCGTCGCAAAAATGGCGCTTCGGCGCCTCAGCTTAGGCACCTTCTTATTCTTCTCCTCCTATCATGGTTCATACCCAGAGCAGGGGTTTGGCCGAGTGTTAGCTGAATTTTTTCCAGTATTTTTTGTAATGTAATACTCGTAGAAAATATAGTTAACTTATGAAATAAATTCAAGTACGAATTATTGGTGACGAAATTGATAAAGGAGGAGAATTTATCTAGATACTCTTTTAGACTCACTGATGAATTCGTCAAAGGCGAAGAAAATATCCTGCGCCTTGGCTTCACCCAGTACTTCAGTCAAGCTTCTTCTTTGTGGCCCCCTGCTTGGCAAACATGCCATGATATTGATCTCAATCGCAGTTGGGATCATTGAAGAAGTAGTCCCCCCAAAAACAAGCCGTCATGGTTGCATTTCCGAGATGCTAAGAGCAATGCTGTGTGGTGTTCAGCATAGACTGTGTGTGCGAAATCACCGTAGACAGTCACATTCATCGTTCCATTGAAAAATAACTCGGTTCTGCGTTAATCGCGAGACCAATGTAGTTTTTGTAGGAGCAATCCTTTATAAAAGGTGCCAAGTCTACAATTAATCCAGAAACACACGGCATGAGTGGACCTTATGTGGCTTCATGAGCTCGGATTCCCCCCTGGGTTGTGTGTTCTTTCGTTGTCCCATAATACTCCCTCAAAGAGACCCAATTTTACGCTTAAACAACGCACTTTTCATAAAACTGAACTCGACGTGTGTGACACTTGAGCTAGATAATCCTGATATTCAGCCTCGTTTTCACGTTCAGCCTCATTTGTTCAATATCCCTGGCCAATTTTATTATTCCTCGCCGGCTCTGGACTAGTCCCAGGCATTCGAACCTGACCACCTTCTGCGCTGTCTTTCTCAAGAAAAGGAAAATAAGCAAAAAAGATCAAAAAGAAACGTATGGCAATTCCACTACTGTGAAACCGGAGGAAGTAGGTCGCAAGGGCCCTCAGTGATTCCCGTTCGCGGAGTTCCCACTGCTCCGTTTACCAAAGCGTCAATGGCGCAAATTTGTTAGGTACGCACGAGTAGAATATTCACATACTCGGTGTTCGACATGTGCGCTACTATTTGTTGCGCTTTATTGACTACCTGCTTGTTATGGCAGTTGAGATAGGCGTCCTCTGTAGCGAGTTCCGTTAGATTGGTACGCCCATCATATATTGTCACGTAGCGACTCAGCGCCGCGCCAGCGCCGCGCCGATGCAGAGGCCGCGTAGGGGGAGGGGATTCGCTCGCTCGGAGAGGTGGTGGCGCCTTCTCTCGCGCCCCGCCCGATTTAGGCCTATGTTTGCGAACCGTTTTAGCAATTTTAAGTTCATTAATCCAATTACTTCTTGGCTATCTCAGAGAGAGAGAGAGCGAAACGAAGGAGAAAGGCAGGGAGGTTAACCAAGCTAAGCTCGGTTGGCTACCCTACACGTGGGGTGGGGGGAAGGGGGGGAATAATAGATAAGATAGAGAAGAAAGAAAGAAAAAAAAGAACGGAAATGAACAGTCAGTGATAACACACACAACGTAAACACGCGCTGGGGATTCACAGACGCTCGCGAAGTCCGGTCGCCTTCAGGTAGCTCAGGTAAGCATATTATTTTAGACCTTGTTCGTTCATTTTAACCTGGGTTTGAGCACTGCTAGCGTTGGCTGCTGTGAGCGTGATCACTCTACATGAAGTGTATGGATGGACGACAAGCCGCGCCACTCAAGTGCTCCTCACTTAAAAACTTTTTGATCGTTCCTTGTCTGTCTGTCCCTCCGTCATAAGAATCGGTATAACACGAAAGTAAACCATGTCTTACAGGAGTAGTTGAATGTTTACTGTACATTGACAGAAGATAGTTTGCACAATGTCTATTTGTGGTTGGCAGCTATAGCACCGCTTAACTTGGATGACCCTACGTTGCCGCTGGGTGACCCATCTCCATGCCGACTATTAACGTCCATGATCAATGATTGAGCGAACCCTTGTGGTAGCTGTAGTTGTTAACGGCGAGAGAACAATCAGAGAAAGCGGTGTCACAGCCAGAAGCGCGTCCCTGATTGGACGAAAAACTTGGGTAAGGTCGCCTATCGAACACCTTGGCCGGACTAGAGGGAAACGCAAAGCGTGTCGTGTCTCAGCGGGAAACGCCGTGTTACAGTAAGGCGAGGCAGGCGCGCGTCGCAGAGCTTTTTGGTATAGATGGAACGTATGAGTGAGACCGACGCTTGGGCTAAGGTGGCCACCTCGCGGTGTTTTAATGCTTTGACAAAATCGCATTTCTCCTGTTGGAAACGCACCGAATGAGACGAACGCCTAACAATGACGTGTTGCAAAAGCCAATCCCGGAGGCCACGGTATGATGAATTATTTAACTTGACTGCTCCAAGAGGGCCATACCACGTCGCCGACTGAAAGCACTGCGAGAGCAACGTGAGATATAAACGACACGTTTTTTTAAGGTTCCAGAGTGTGTGACCATGGCGCAGTGTATAGCGTAACCGGCATCTGTTTTCGCGGACCGGGAGATCGCGGGTTGGAAACCCACTGATGGAACTTTTTCTTGGCAGTGTGATTGTGTCCACTTTTGCGGCATTATTTACGTTATGGAAATACGTCACTAAAGTCTTGGTGGACCCCTACATAGAACACTTTCATGTTAAAAAAAGTAGTAAGGAGCGCGGAAGAATACAGGGGGATAAGGATTTAACGGAATGACACAGAGGAGCAAATCTGTTTGAGTCTATTGACAGCGGAGCTGTTGAAGCTTGGTGTAGCACCGTATCCAGCGAGTGCTGAAAACTCGGTCAAGCTGTGTTAATTGAAGTGGAAGCGTAGCATGGACATGTACAGTACAGAAGAGAAAAGATGAGAAATGGAAGTGAGGGTGCTAGAAAGGAGGAGGAAGAAAGGGTGAAGAATAGCATAGCCGTACAATATACCTAGGTCTGGGAACGGGAAGAGAGCGTGAGGAGGAGGGACAGCAGGAGGGATGGTTTATCATAGTTTAGCGGATTCGAGTAGAGAGGTCTATTTTGAGGTTCCAGCATTAAGGTGGTCAAGCGGGAAGGAGGATGGGGTAAACGAGGTGAGCAGCGGTGCAGGGTGGTCAGGCGGGTCCGGGCGTCGCAGGAGGCAATATGCAGCCGTGGCGAGCGCAGGCTGTGTGAAGAATGTACATAGAGATGTAATGATAAGAGGAAGACAAATTTAGGCTAAGAAAAGCCTAGTTCCAAACAAGAAAAGCCAACGAGAAATGAAATTTCGGCGAGTTTGTAAGGTTGCATTCTAGAGCAGGTAGCGCAAAAAACAAAGATACGAGACCCAATGTACGAAGACAAAAAAACATATCGTCTCTGTTCTCCTCGCTTGTGTCTTCGCATCTTTCGCTACATGCTCAAGAGTATAAGAAAAGACATTTAATTTTAGGGAAGACCACCAGCTGCGCTGTTTCCAGAGTCCTCGAGCCCCTAGCGTGCAGTTGCCCCAGGTCCTCTTTTTTTGTTGATGTTTTTCTTGTGCCGCGAATGTTCCCTTCGTTACGACACGAACCAGTGCTAAAGAAAAACCGCCAGGCCTGCGCGGAACGCGCAGCACAGCCACAGCGAAAGCTGGGAGAGCGGCCTTTCTAGAGCCTATTTAAAACACTCTTGGGACAACTACTACGAGCGCACTTGCATGGTACTCACTACGCCCTACATCATCATAATTTTTTGTGTAGTGGGGAAGCGTCTACTATGCCATGATTCGTCATTCTTTATAGAGCGCGGTACCCGCTACACTCTTGTAACGCATTATGTGCACTTTGTTGATGCTGTGGCTGACGACGATGAATAATTATGCCTGATGCTTTTGTAATGGGTTGGAGCATTGAACGACTCACTCGTTACGCAATTCGCATTGTGTGACGCCTGGTTCTTACTTTGCTGTTCTAAAACGCTTTACAACACAAGTTAACGCGATTCCTTACCCGACATGAAGCCTGCATAGGGTCAGTTTGCACCGCAGTTTCAAGCAGCGGGTTAGTTCAGTGGTGGAGTGCTGGGCTGCCGCGGAAGACCCGGTTCGATTCCCGTTAGGTCAAAGGTATTTTTTTATTTAGTTAGTTTTTTCTTATTTCGTGCGATATTGGTTACGGACACCGGCGGCGGTGGCGGCGGACAACTACGGCGCAGAAACGACCCTTGTTGTGATCTCATAACAGCTTTCGCTGTAAAAGAAAGCCGTCCCCGCAGTATCCGTTTTTTTTGCAGCGAAAGCTGTTATGAGATCACAACAAGGGTCGTTTCTGCGCCGTAGTTGTCCGCCGCCGCCGGTGCCCGTAACCAATATTGCACGAAATAAGAAAAAAACTAAATAAATAAAAAAAACACCTATGACAGAACGGGAATCGAACCCGGGTCCTCTGCGTGGCAGCCCAGCACTCTACCACTGAGCTAACCCGTTGCTTGAAACTGCGGTGCAAACTGACCCTATGCAAGCTTGATGTCGGGTAAGGAATCACGTTAACGTGCGTTGTAAAGCGTTTTAGAGCAGTAAAGTAGAACCGGGCGTCACGCAATGCGAATTGCGTAACGAGTGGGTTGTTCAATGCTCTAACCCATTACAAAAGCCTGGGGCATAATTCTTCATCGTCGTCAGCCACAGCATCAACAAAGTGCACATAATGTGTCATAAGGGTGTAGCGGGTACCGCGCTTTTCCGCAGAATGACGTATAATGGCATAGTAGACGCTTCCCCACTACACAAAAATTATGATGATTTATGGCGTAGTGGGTACCATGCAAGTGGGCTTGTAGTAGTTGCCCCAAGAGTGTTTAAAAAAAGTTCAGAAAGGCCGCTCTCCCAGCTTTCGCTGTGACTGTGCTGCGCGTTCCGCGCAGGCCTGGCGGTTTTTCTGTGTAGCGTACGACAGTAAAACTCATAGTTATCGTCCACCGTTGTTGAAATGCGCGCTTCGTGCCTAATTCCAGCTTATTCCAGCTTGCAACAGTGTTATAAGCACAAAACTTATTATTATTATTATTATTTGATTTGCATACATAAATACACAAGGATACAGAGGAAAGAGGGAGAGAGCAAGCTGGCAACTGCCACCGGAGGGCACAACGCCCGCTTACTCTTTCGGGAGGAGGGAAGAGATAGAGGAGAGGGAGATAGGAGGAGAGAAAGAGGAAAGAAGGGAGGGAAGTATAAGAAAAATTGACGAAGACTTAGACAAGCATAAATAAACACGAAAAAAAACGTCTATAAACGGGTGGCAAGGTCCGTTTGTGCTTTATTGACAAAACTTATATAGCTCCAAGGAAGAAGGCAAAACACACACGCACGCACGCACGCACGCACGCACACACACACACGCACACACACACACACGCGCGCGCACACACACACCAACACAGAGAGAGAGAGCGAACGAACACGCAAGGAGTGAGAGCTGTCACCGCTCTTTATTTTATAAGTTCGAACCTCAATGTAAGTACTCGTGAAAGGAAAAGATCACATATCTGTTCGTCGGCAAATACAAGCACGTAGTGAATTTAGTGGTAGGAGCTTTTAAGCTTTTAATGGTAGCATATACTCATTGTTTCCAAGAAAAGCATTGTTTTTTTTCTCCGCAGCACATCGAGAACGAACCTCTTGGTATTCAGAGATAGTACCGTAAGGATATGTGACGTAGAGCTTTACTTTTCAGAATTCTTTTGATGGGTGCCATTGTGAACACGATTCAACAGTATTTATATTACGGTGGCGGTCTTGTGATACCAGCACCTGCTTAAAGACAAAGAAAGCCAGAATCCACCGCCTTTCTTGCTTTATTTCTAGCAAATGACTGGCAGGAGAGAAAGGACGTTGAACGCATTGTCTTCAGTTCAAGACGTTCCATTGAGGGCCCACAAGAACACAACCATAGCCAGTAGTTCACGCGCAGCACAAAAATAAAACGCAAGGCACGATGCACCGCTGGTTGTACCTGCGCGGCATCACTCCCATGGATCGCAGGGACCCCTGCGCATGCGTAAACGGCGCGGACGTGTCCTTGTATGGGGACTGTACGCAGACGGTAGAGTACACAGTACATTCTTGAGACCCCACTAGTAGGGTCAGAAAGAACGGCCGAATGCATGACGTGGAGAACTAAATTAGCGATGTTGAAGTATAATTGAACATTCTAAAATTATTTAATAATTACGAAGAACAAGAGTCATACTAAGCACTAAAGAACTGACCAATCTGTATGGAACTGGCGTAAATTCCGAGTTATCCTGCATTGCTATACACAAAAAATTCGACGTTCTAACCCAAAGAAAAATACAGTGACAAAGATGGAATGAGCGAAGAAACTACAGTGGCTTCTGAAGCAGCAATAGAGTTGTAGGTGAGGCGCAGATGCAACATGGAGCTCTCTCGAACCATAAAAGACTTATAGATAAACATATCAGATCAATAACTCTAGGCATACAAATTAAACTCCATGAGCTAAAAATGGTGACCAACAAGAAGAACATCAGTGAAATAAGGAACTACAACATACAATAGATATATTCCGTAGTTATCCATACGCCGCTGAATAAGATTTAACAAGCCATTGAGGGCCCCAAGACGGTTTGCTGTATTAAGGACATTTTTTCAATTCGCTCGGTAATGACATGGCTGTGCTTCTGTGTGGAGTAAGCGCCATGCACAACATGCCCTCGTGAAAGCAGCTGGAGAAGACCGCACAACAGCCGATTTGGTCAACAATGTAAGGTAGATTATGAGGAATAAACGTGCCTCGAAATATCAGAGGCGCTAGTCGCTGGGATATTCTTACCTTAGATTAATGCAGAACAAAGGAGTCATCTTGATTTTAGCAGTGCACTGACGGACGGGGACTAAGAAAAGAAGGTCCACAACACGGGAACATGTCCTTTCCTAATAAAATCAGTTGCGAGTAAAAAAAAAATTAGCGCCCGTGTTGTGCACCTTCTTTTCTTTGTCCTCGTCCGTCAGTGCGCTGCTAAAATCAAGATGAATCCATACCAACTAGCTCAAGTTTCAATTCTCATGCAAAGGAGTCACCCTTGAGCTAGAGTCATATGAGCTTGCTTTAAGTGCCATACAAAAAAATTCACAAAGGCAATCTCAAACAGTATAAGAGAAACAGATTGACCTTCATTAACCAAAGGAGCAAGCCCTTTCAGGATGATACGCTCCACAGTGCATCACAGCTGTGTCATCAACAAGCTAATCGAAAAATATGCTGACTACAGCAAACCGTTTCATATTGCTTTCATACACAACGGAAAGGTATTCGACTGAGATATCCACAATATTACAATGATTTCGTCAACAAGGAGCGTTTCAAACATCTATAAGTACCTTAGCCGACACCTACAAAGGTTTCACAGAACATGACACAATCTCTTAAATATGGCTCGCTGTATTATTAGAGGTATGCGAAGGACCACATTGTTCAGAAACGGGAATATACATTAACGGAGAATACCTCAGTCCTAGTTATCCAGAAGAAGTAGCCAGGCAAAGAACTAGTTGCCGAATATAAATATGGTTACTTTTTATTGTTATCTGGTAATCTAAGCCTTCAATGTACATCACATATATAGTTTGGAGATAATTAATTTGATCCTTATCAGCGAAGCTGTTCCTCATCAGCGCAAAATATCTGTCGTGATCCAAAACTATCATCATCATGAACCGGCGCGGTCCCTTCCTCTTCTTTATCTGCTGTTTCACTCCTAGAAGACGTACACCGATTTGTCCATCGTATAGCAAGAGAGTCAGAGAAAGAAACAGAGAGGAAGAAAGAAAGAGAAGGAAAGAGAAGGAAAGGAAGATCAAGTGGTTGCGAAAAAACATCCTCACAAGGTGGCAGAATTGCAACCAGCATACATACGAGTCGAAGGCGAGCGTTTTAACTAATCGGAAAACCAAGCACGATGACAGAACATAGCATATTACTGTGCAGTATCGTATAGCAAGATGATAAGAAATGAAAGTAAGGGAGACGAGGAGAGATGTGAGGGTAAGGATGAGGGGAGATAATATAACATAGCAACCGCACTGAAAAAATCTATATGTCATCATACGGAAAACAGACAAAAATATAGATTTTCTACAGACGTATATAGATACATATAGAAACTATAAGGAAGATATGAAAAATAACACATAGCACATAACAAATTCCGAACAAATGTATGAATGTCGTATTATAGAACATACGAATCTAGATATATATATATATATATATATATATATATATATATATATATATATATATATATATATATATATATATGGGCAGACGTATATAGCGATACAGAATGTTTGAAAAGTATAACATGGAGCATATGTAAACCCTCTACCGAAGCACAGCGTTATTGATCAACAGCTCTGTTGCTTTCGTAACCGGCTTTTTCTAACGTTCTCGCGGTGCGCGACTAATGCTACATTACAGAAGTTCCAAGGCTTCGCACAAGTATATGGGTGCGAAAAGAGAGACGCTAGTTGACACAACAGCTTGTCACTATGAGCGGGTCATGGTAGGCCTCGAGGCGCTCCACGTTGATAATCTCGCCGCCTGACGGCACATGATCGAAAATCGTTCAATGCGTTCGATGAGGTAGTTAACCGGGTATGTGCCTTTGAAAACTCGGTAAGGGCCTATTATCCATCAGACGAAGTCGTTTGATGGCTGATACAAAGACGCTCACTTATCCTGGACGTCTCAGATAGCATTTTTGCTCTTGCGTGTTTCGGTTTCGGCTTTGCCGCTGAATTTGAGTGAAATTCATTTATTAGCACTTATTTTACTGGCCGAAATCTCAAATCTGCAATGGGTTCTTCGCATGAAGGATCTCAATTCTTCCATTTAGCATTACCACCTAATCCACAAATGAAAAAGTTCAATAACTGAACATTTGTAATTACTATCCCAAGTGTTGTCTTTAACCATCTTAAAATTCCTGAGCCTGCAGGTGAAGCAAATGTGAAAGAATCGAACAAATATTGTATTTCCCTAATATTTGTCGACTTTGAACACATTTCTTGAAGATCATTTAGTGAAAGTCAAAAGATGTCTTGCTACTTCCTTGATGCCAGTTTCTCTAGCAAGTAGGGATAACTCTTGCGAAAAAGCTTTGCACAACTGATTCTTGTATTTCGAGCTGTGGCTTCATAGATATGCTCCAGTTTTATTGAATATCTACCTTCATGAAATTAGGAACGGGCAGTAAATGCATCACAAATACTTGCTTGCGTAGCGGTCATCGGGAGGGACATAGGTTTATCACTTTCTTACGAGTAGCTAACAGATTATATTCGATCGCAGTTGGTGGCTAAATTTTTCAGATTTTTTAAATGCTATTTTGTTTCCTGTAAAACGCGACCTGGCAGAATCTACGGACGGATCCCTGAATACGCTCCCGATTTCTAGTGAATGCTTGGTGCCTTTGCGAATCACTCTTGAGTCTTCATTGAAATGAACATCTCTTTATTTGACGTCAGCCTCACACTTAAAAATATTAGTAGGCTAAAACAAAAAAGGTCAATGCATTAAAAAAGGACAATCACCAGCCTTGGAATAAATAGGCCTTGGTCACAGGCCTATTCATCAAATCTCGAAACAATCAGATGCAGGTTCTTTCAGGCACGCAGATGGGTCCCTGGCGGATAATGATCCCTGGAGGACAATGTATAGAGTCAGGGCATACAGCTTTAACGAGTACTGTACAGAAAAAGATTCAGAGTCATTCCAGTCTGTGAAAATGGATGACCAGCCAAGCTGTTTGGCACGCGGCACAGATGGAACATGACGGAGGGCAGTTTGGTGCCTAAGGCCGCGTTGTGAACGTGTCCCTCATTGCCAACCCCCCCCCCCCCCAGATGCCAAAAGCTCGAGAGTTTGTGCTTCGCGCTGACATATTATGTTGCATTAAAAAAAGGATAATGATTTTAGAACGACATTTCTCTCCCACCATGTTTTTGTAGAAAAAAAATAATGTCCTTAGCAGTGATTTCAATGTTGCACCCGTCGCGTGGTCTAGTGATTATGGGGCTCCACTGCTGACCCGACAGTCGCGGGATCTTCAGTCGTGTTGATAACTATGTTCCTTGTTTCTCGGCGTTTTAAGCACAGTAATACACGCACTTAACGTAAAACTAGCAAGCCTATTGGGGTTTCATGGCATACGATGTTCCAGATATCTTTGTCTACTTCGCCAAAACAGCAATTCCGCCAATTTACTAGTTTGGTTTCACATAAGCGATCCCTTGTGTGAGGGACATTCTGCTCGATTCGGTGTCATTATGCCACTCACATGCACTGAGGTACTTGCACACTCTAAGCTGGCACACATGTAAAATTACCAGCTGTTATAGTGATTGCAATGCGCCTGCGGTGCAAGAGAAGAGACCTCATCACTCGTAGCTAAAGCAAACCGCCGCGTATATGGTTTCGTGCTCAACAACAGTGTACGCTGCTTGAGCGTTAGGCGTTACTCCGCAGCTAAAAAATGGCTGTTATCAATGAATGCCCTTGCATAGTAAGTCCGTAGCCGTTTGCGATGCTTTCAGTTAGGCTTGTTTACTGTTTATACATCTTCTATTTTATGCGTTTGACGAATTTCAGGCTAATTTTTACAACAATAGCGAAGTAACATTAAATCATGATTCTTTTTGCGCCTGAAATCACATCATAAATGCGCTTATCCATGTTCTAGAACATCAAAATCGCGAAAATGAGCTTCGGCTCGCAGAAAACAAGAATGGCTGCTGCCCCGAGATAACATGTTCAGCCGTGACATTTCCGTGTGAGTTTTCAGGGCATATAGAAGATAGACGCGAATCTAACTAACGAACCCGAAGAATTGTAGGTCAATACAAATAGCACAAAAGATCACAAAAAACGTCGACGGGCACCTTTGCTGTATTTGCAGTGCATGCTTGAGAGACCATCAGCCTCATAAAATTATATGCCGACCCTTCGAGCTCTAAATGTATTAAATGTTTTGTATGAACATCAGGTGTAAAATAAATATGCTCGCTTGTGTGTGAATACGTGTATGTGCGCATGCGACCCTGAGCGGGCGGGCTTGTTAATTTGGCACCCATGCCGTAGAGTAACTACCATCACTGAAAAATTGAGACTCGCAGTGATGCAAATTGCTGTGTGCCTTCTGCTTTCTTTGTTTTTGGCCCGGAAATGGGTACGTAGACGCGTCTGGTTCAGCGATGCGTGTTTTTCATTTCTTCAATATTCTAGGTCTTTTTAATATACTACGATTATTTGTCTTCACTAACCAAGGATCATTGTCAAACACCTTACCTATTCCATCTATATTCCGTATTATTTCCTTTTCTCCGCACATTGAGACCTCTTTTGTTTCTCACGTCTTCATTACAGCTTTTCCATGTTCACTTCAATTCTGGACGCTATTAAATGGATAGTATAACTAGTTGATTTTGTTTCATGAATAAAAATAGGATTGCTCTTTTACTGCGGTGATATCGCAGTTGCATATTACTTGTTATCCTTCCTACTTTCATTCTACGTGCGCGATAAATTCGCCAAAAGCTATGGCATACTTTTTTCGAAGTTAATGTTTTGCGCGTTTGCCGACCTCCGAACTATTTTGTTTGCTCAATTTATTGGCTAGCTGTTATAGAGTAATCTTGTTTTGTTTTCAGCTGAAATCTTTTAGTTCATTTTATCACGACGGACGCTATCCTTTAATTGATGCATATAATTCACCAATGTTGCCCGCATTGACCTTGTAGACTGGTAATAACTTGAATGCTTTCATACTCTCTTCTTCTTTTTTTGTTGTTTTTTGTTGCTGAGAAACCTTCGGTGGCAGAAAACGTGGCCGTTACTAGGTAGTTTATTAGCTTCTTTGGGATTATCATCCTTGCTAAGACCGACAAGTGCGACACTTTGGGGAGACTGGTAATAGTAGGTGCCTTAAAATGTTGAGCGCGCCTAGATGGGGACAGATGTAAACGGAAGAAGCGCTAGCTCATTTAGAGCTTGCACATTTTAGATCTTCTTCTGTAGCCATCTTATCGCACTAAACAGTTGAAATCTTGCTGATACAATAATGTATCAGTTACGTTTTATAGTTTTCAGTATACCAGTGGTATAAGACTCGTGCATGTTAATGATACAGTGAAACCTCGGTGATACGAATCTCGCGGGGTCACCAAAAATATTCGTATCATCCGAAATTAGTATGCGACAAAAGAAAGCTGGCGCACATTTTCGTTTATTTTTTCTCAGGGCCGCAGCAACGTCATGCACTGCTCTGAATGATTGCCAATAAAATTTTTAGATGTCAACGATCGTACGTACTTGGAAATATAGGGCGCGTGCGCGCGTCTGTAATTAGCGAACCAGATGTGTTGTGACCCGTGACAGCTAGTATCCTCTTTCAAGTCATGCTACGCTTTTTAACGTGACACCAGAGCTGTACAGCGAAAGTAACCCTTGGCACGTGATTGTTGAAGGCCAGAACATTTTAGAAGCACTGGAATTTCTTGTTATTTTCTTATCGCGATGGTGTTGGGGATGTTTTTCGGCGATTTTTTCCTGCACAATTGGGAGGTTCGCTCGAAATTTGGGGAGCCTCCCGTGTAAATCGGAGTGTGGGCAGGTGCTCGTGCATGCCCGAGCTAGGGTTGCCGTGCACGCGCGTGATTGCCTTGTCTTCCGCGACAGCGCTGGCACCGCTTGTTCGTACCTGAGTGGTAGCTTACGTTCGTATGAAACGTCGCGGGGTGAAAATTGGTTCGCATCAACTGCACTCCATTGAATTGAAGGCTAACGGGCCTTGGCTGGGACCACCGAAAAATTCGTGTCACCCCGAAATTCGTACGAGCCGTGATCGTATCACCGGGGTTTCACTGTATACGGGCAGTAGGAACGAATGCAAAGTACCCCACGACGGTGTGATAGTAAAATCGTGGTTTTATTGAGACTACAACTCTACCATTCCTGGAGTTACTGGGCCCTTTGCATACCTGGAAGATTTATGCGGGATGATGCCTTCTATAAATATTATGCCTGAGTACACTGTTAAGACCGCTCTTCCCCAGCGGTCACCTAACGTCTTTTATAATCTGTTATACACTAGAACCAGCGTTCTTCACAAAAATAATAGGCCATAAGCGTTCCGCGGAATAAGTGGGCGTAAGTAATGACGCAGAAAAAGTCAGCGCCATGTACTGCCTTTTCCGAATCGCCAATGCTTGCTTCAGCAATCAGGAATCTGGCTTTTGCACCTACGCAGTATCTACAGCTAGGTTCCACGAATTGGGCGCGCGTGCTGCTGTGTACAAGGTGAAGGCTCAATGGCCGCGAAGTCGCGCACAAAACAGTCGAAAAGAGCACCAGCTGCACTGAAGGCGGATTCATTATTCGCCGCTTCATTAATTCATTTATGCGATGATGAAATAAGTATTGAAGGTCATAAAACACGTAGAGGATGACGCCTTCCGAGTGCGCTTCGGGAAGGGATTTCATCCCCAGTTAATCAGTGATTTCGTTGGCCTTTGCAGCATATGAAGGGCTGCAAAAAGAACTTGATTCTATGCGCAAACCTGTCACCCCTAAAGGTTCATATTGGGGTCTGACTAACAGCTCTCTCGATCGGTTCCGTGTGATCTGCAGGTGACTTTCTCTTCTAATAGCAGTCAAGCAGTCTGTTAAAGACGCTGTGACTTGCGAAGTATCACTTAGGGTGGCAGTCCACACCGATGTTCCTTTACTTCGCCAAGTACCGCTCGATGTGCCATAAGTAGTCGCTGACGTAAAAATGCCACTTCAATGCGCTCTGAAGAGGTTGACTGACACGCCTGATAAGCGCGATCATCTAAAGTCCTCGTCTGCGTTTACCATCACTTGATGTCTCTGTCATTGCTCTAAGGAAGCATCGGTTATCTGCCCTGCGCATTTCGTGCACTGTCAATGTCCATTCTTTTTTCTTGATATGACGCAGAATGTCATCCACACATGTTTTACATACGTCAATGTTGCTTTTATAATTTTAAAGATGTCATTGACGCCTTTAACATACACCTGGTTAACTGTGTTTTCGAGATGCCTGAACTGAGAATTCAGAACGTCAATGATGATAATGGTGCCATTCCACCCAAGCCATCCAACCACCCCAAGCCACGCCTGCTCTGGCCTCTGCGCTTGGGGTGGTCCTTGGTGGCGGTAGCCTTGCAGGGTGCGGCTGTCGGTTTTGGGGCCTCTCCGCCTAGGCGTCACCACTTCTTCGTCCTCGACCTTCTTGGCCGACCACTCCTGCGCCCCGTGGTAGCCACCGCCTGTCCCCGTGCCAGCTTCTCAGCACCACGTCCTCTACGGCCAGCAGCACCGCGCTGCTTGCGTGTGCCGTCTGTACGGATGGGCCCGTTCTCGCTTTCCTAGCCATGGTAGTTCTGCACTTGATGTATCCCGTCCTCGGCCCTTCGACATTGTCCACATCGTTACAGACCTCTTCATCCTCTGCGTTTACCCACTCCATCTCCTCGTCCCACTCGTCGTCTTGGGGATTTCCGGCGGCCTCATCGTAGTACTCTACTCCTTCCACGTGGTACTCCTTCTCTTTCACCTCCTTTTCAGGACCATTCAGCTTCTTGTAGTTGACCGTTCTTGACGTCTGGCGGGTGCTGTTAACGCGTGTGGCCAACGACTCGACCGGCGTGCTGTTGTGACCTTCTGTCGTACACGCTGGAGTCTGCGCAGCTGTGAAGCTCTAGTGTTTGCGACCTTTCGTAGCAGCATAGCCAGCTGCTCGTTTAGCTGCCGCACGTCATGTAGACCGCATAGGGGACCCTTCTTTAGCAGCAGATATCTCGTCCGACTTGCTGTCACGAACTGCTGCCATATCAGCCTCCTCTTCAACGTTTTCGTGCGTGTTGTCTGCTTCTTCTCATTTTACAATGCGTCCTCTCTTCGCACCATCTCCGCTTGATGCGTTGTCCTCCTCCCCATTCTCCTCACTGACCTCGGCGACATCCCGCTCGCCTGTCTGACACCCATCTGCCTCGTCATAGCTGCCCTAAAACTACTCGGCCTCCTGCGAACCGAAGATTGCTCCGGACACATTGGCAGACGGCTCAGCACTCCCCGTTCTCGAGAGCTCGGGCGTACCCACAGGGGTGGTGGGCATCCGCTGGCGCCGCACCAGCCCATCACTTCCTCAGCGCCTTCCACGTCCATCAGCCCCAGTGCGCTGCTCCGTCTCTCCAGGTAGAGGATATCGTGCAGCAGTGTCGACGAGGCCTATGACGCGCACGGATAGGAAGCCGAGCGCAAGTGGCGGCGGAACGTAGTCGTGCACACGAAAGGTCGGCTCTGCAACTTGCCGAGCAAAGCGGGCAAGCACTTTGAGTGATAAAAAGGAGCAGCCAAACAGTTATGCCTGGTAGTGACGGTGGCATCGCCGGAGAAAATGAGAAACATTCGCGATTTCAGGTGTGCGAGGCTCAGCGCGCCAAAAAAGGCTCTGCATTGCCCGGATATATGTGCTCAGGCCCTCGTCTGCACGTTGTGTTCGGGCGTCCAACTCGCAGCGGAGACGGTATCCATGGTCTACAAGTAAGAATACCGCTGAGAACGCTGCCACGAAGTTATCCCAAGAGAGGAAGGGAGGCTGGATTCCTAGCCACTGCCTGGCGGCAGCTCGCACGGCAATGGGCCGGAGCCGCTGGAGCAAATCGAAGTCCGAGAAGCAGCAAACGGCCTTGAAAGTGAAAAAATCGTCAAGTAAATCGGCGACCGATTCCCTTGCGTCCTGACCAGTAAAGGGGGGACGTCCACCGGCCTCATCAGGGCTACATGCACGTTTTGGCTGCATGCGCGCGTTTCGGCGGTCACCGTTGCCGCACTGCAGTTAGCCTTAAATCACCTGTTTGACACGTATCAAGCCTACACTCATGTGTACACTGATGGCTCAATCAGCAAGGAGACTCCGAGATCACCATTTATCGTTCTGGAGTTACATGAAGAGTATGTATGATGCTTGCGTCATGTCTCCTCTTCAACAACATCGGAGCTTGTAGCCATTTTGCTAACAATCAGCTTTATTAAACTTTCAGTGACACCAAGAAGGTGGGTCGTAATCACAGACTCTCTGGCGGCTCTTGCATGTGTGTAAAGTGCTACTTCAGGAAAAATAAATATACGTATAATATAGGCTATATTAAAAAGCTTTCACAACCTATGAAGTCAGATCATGCCGTGGCATTTTAATGGGTTCCCAGCTTCTGCTGAATCAAGGGGAATGAAATGGCAGATGAGCTGGCGAAATCCGCTGAAGATTATACACAAACCAGCCTCATTCCTATACCTCAGTGCGACATAAACCGAATTCTACGAAAAACAAAACGTGAATTACGCTTATCCACATGGCTCTCAGAAAGGACAACGGAATCTATCCTGTACTTTTTTGTCCATAATCTTGAGTGCGAATTAGACCCTCGGCTCACAAGAAGTATCCACACGCTCATACATCGCCTAAGACTCGGAACTGCTTGCACAATGCACTTCTTGGGATACAGCGTGCACCATCGTCAAAATGTTTGTACGGCCACGACGACGAGGATTCGTATCATCTGTTGCTAGACTGTCCCAAACACGACACAAATAGAGGGCGACTCGAACAGGAACTCCAAACGCTAGACTGAGAGTCAGCGTTTTCGTTTGCGAACATACTACAACTCCTTCTTTTCCCTTTTTTTTTATTCCAATCAAACAAAAAAACCGAGAGCTCGAGAAGAGCCGCCATCTGTTCCAAGGATGACGAGGCCATCTCGAAAAGTCACATTAGCTCACCACCGGCAGCGCACTACCGGGTCGCCTCGATGGCCATGGCCACAGGCGCTAGGTCATCCTCGTTGGGTGACAGCTATGGGGTTCTGAGAAGTGGCTGTTCTGGAACCCTTCGAAAACGAGACCAAGGCACAAAGGGCCACGCCTTTAGAGAGAGAGAGACTCTTTATTAGAAAGACAGAGATTTTTTGCCGGCGTTTATATAGCGCTGACATGCTACTCTGTATAGGGATGGGGAAAGGGACTAAAAGATTTCAGAAGAGAGGGAAGAAAAGAATGAGAAAAAAGAATATAAACAAATAAGAACGGTGCTTGTGAACCTGACAAAAGTATTTACAATTAGGGTGTCAGGTAAGTTAAGCTTTTCCTATATGGCTTATACGATCATTAGAGCCTTTCGGCAAGGCCAATTTCGGACAGGTAATGGACCAATGATTGTACAACCCGACGCTGTTTTGAATGTCCGGGCACTGGGCCTAATACGTTGCGCAACGTTAACTGGCCGTGATAAATCATGTCTATTTGTTGTTCAAGCAATTGCCTCTCGTCGCGGTACGCGGGGCATTCAAGTAGTATGTGTTCCACTGTTTCTATGCTGCCACAGTTATCACAACCTGGACTTGTGGTACGCCCAATGCGGTACAAATAACTGTTCGTGTATGCCACGTTCAGTCGAAGACGATGATATAGTGTCTCTAGGTGACGAGGGAGTGGATGGGAAATTTGCGCTCTCACTTCTGGGTCAACACAATACAGAAAGTTATCTTTTCGAAACGGCAAATTCCAAATGCGGTCTTTTTCCTGATGGGCATATCTTTCAGCCATGTTCGAAGCGTCCGCTTTGGTAAAAAATATTCTTCTGAAATTCCGGTATTGGAGTCCATTTCGGGCAGCTTCATCAGCTTTTTCATTTCCCGAAATACCAGCGTGGCCAGGTATCCACTGGAACGTAATGCTATGTCCAGCAATCTTAGCTCTCTGATGAAGATATGCGATATCAGACGCTACCGGTTGGTGATTACCACGCTTAAGCCTGTTCCACATGCTTTGTAGGACTGCTTTAGAATCTGTAAATATATCACGGAATCCGCCAACAAAATCCTCTCACGTGGGGTGTCCCTAGCTGCCCAGTGGGTACCTTCGCACGTGGGAATTGCTGGAAATGAAGAGGCGGATCGCCTTGCTTCATCTTGTAGTCATGATAATTGTGACTGCCCGGAAATTTCATCTTTGATGGACAACGCTCGCCTGCTTATACACCGACACCTCCTAAAGCAGCACCCAGACCAGCGTGTCGCGAATGGAACGTTCCCTCCCCGTGTTCGTGGTCGTGGCTTGTCTCGTCCTTCCAGAGCACTATTATATAAACTAAGAGTCGGCTCTGTGTTGGTGCGCGAACGCTTATACCGCCAAGGGCGTGCGGACAGTCCGTTGTGCGCAGCTTGTGGCTCCTGTGAGACACTTGATCACCTTATAGTGCACTGCCCCGCATTCGCTACGCAGCGGGCTGTACTGATTAAGGAATATAAATTCCTGGGACTGAAGTGCGCGACCCTAGACGATTACCTCTTTCCGAGAGGTTGTACTTCTCGACGCGACCAGGCCCATCGAGCTCTATTGACTTTTATGGACCAAACGGCCCTTGACACCCGTTTATAGACGCTTTTTTCGTGTTTATTTATGCTTGTATAAGTCTTCGTCAATTTTTCTTATACTTCCCTCCCTTCTTCCCTCTTTCTCTCCTCCTATCTCCCTCTCCTCTATCTCTTCCCTCCTCCCGAAAGAGTAAGCAGGCGTTGTGCCCCTCCAGGTGGCAGTTGCCAGCTTGCTCTCTCCCTCTTTCCTCTATGTCGTTGTGTATCTATGTATGCAAATCAAATAAATGCCCATCTTTTTGGCGGATGCTGTCGTAGTATAACCAAAATGGCCTCCCGAATGCCATATAACTCCGCTGACGTAGAGGATGTCGCTCTCTCCAGGCGAAATGCGAGGGATTTTCCTGTAGAGGGCACGAAAACTCCGTACGATGATCGGCACTGGGTTGTAGAGCCATCTGTGAATATGTGCGTTTCGTCAGCGTATTCTTTGTACATATACTCTAACGCTATCGGATGGATTGCTGCTTGGGGCATTTTCCTTTTGGCACCGATTCCGGGGATATATGACACAATTTTTAGTGGTGACAATGTCCAGGGCGAGATGTACTGTGGCATAATAGGTGACGCCTGAGCAGGGATCGAAATACGTGCGCATATGTTTCCAACGGCCTGCCCGAAGCTAGATGTAGGACTGGCTTTAGAGATATTCCTTAAAAAGTGGGTCTTCGTGTGAATAACGTGCCTGAGGCGAATCCGAAGTGTCTCCTGCGCGGATATCACTTCAAGAGGCAGGCATCTGGCTTCTGCTACGGTTCCTTCTCGAGACGACCCCTTTGGAAGGCCAAGACATATTCGAAGGCTGTTGTTTCGTACTGCATCAAGTTTTCTCCTGCTTGTGTAGGATATATTATGCAGGATGGGCAGGTAATACCGCAATGTCCCGTCGACGTAAGCTTTATGGAGGAGCACCATTGATCGGCAATTGCTGCCCCACTGTGATCCAGCTAAAAATCGGAATACGTGCGACGCCGACGAAATCTTCTCGCTGAGTTTCTTCACTTGAGGAGACCATGTAAGATTCCTATCAATGGTCACTCCAAGGAACCTTTGTGTCTTGACGTATGGAAGGGCGCGACCACCCAACACTAGTGGGTATTTTTTCCATTCTGCTCCTCGAGAAAGTCATAGCCACGCTTTTGTCGGAGGACAGGTTGAGACCTCTTGAATTCAGGTAGGCCGATATATTTGCCAGCGCTCTCTGGAGACATTGTTGGGTGTTCCTGCGGTAACGCGCCGCACTCCAAATACAGATATCGTCCGCATACAGTGTGATGCTGACGCCACGGGGCAGGTTTCTTTTCAGATGGATAAGAACTAGATTAAATAATACCGGGCTTAATACAGCTCCTTGCGGGACTCCCTTTTCCATGGCATAAAACGCTGTAGGGCCCTCCGGAGTACAGATGAAGAGCTGGCGTCCTTTAAGGTAGTCTGCAATCCATGCGTAAAGCCGTCCTCCAAGACCAAGGGTTTCCAAAGCTTCGAGTATTGCTTTATGATAGACGGAGTCATACGCTGCCTTGATGTCCAAAAATAACGCAGTGGGTGTGTATCCACAGGCCACCTCTTCTTCAATTGAGGAGATCAAGGCAATGGCATTATCAATTGCAGAACTATTTTGACGGAAGCCATTTATTTCCTCCGGGTAAATTTTCTCAGTTTCTAGAAACCATGTAAGTCGTTTCTGAATCATTTTTTCGAATAACTTCCCTACGTAACTGAGTAGAGATATGGGCCTGAAGGAGGCGTAATTTGTTGGCTGCTTTCCTGGCTTCAATATAGGAATAACTTTCGCAAGTTTCCATTCCGTTGGAACCTCCCCATTTATCCATGATGCGTTGTAATACTCCAGAAGACGTAGTCGGGATGTGTGGCTTAAATTTGCGAGTGCTGCATAACTCACTCCGTCATGGCCAGCTGCTGATTTCTTGTTCGTGTCACCGATTGCTGCCATGAGCTCCTCAATTGTAAAAGGCACCTCTAAATCAGGAAAGGTCGCTCGGGGTGTACGAGACTGATGATTTGCACTGTTCAGAGAAGGATTTGCCCCTCTGAAAAGGACCCTGCAGTACTGTTCTGCCACCTCTTTCAGCGATGTTCGCTCATGTAGTGACAACGCAATAAAAGGGTATAGCTGTTGCGGCTCTTTGCGAATGCCTCTAATGACTCGCCAGATTTTGCTCAGCGGTTTTCGTATATCCAGCGTTCCACAGAAATCTTTCCACCTTTTTTCGGTTCAGTTTGGTCAGGTAACGCCGTATGTGTCTTTGCGCCCGTCGGCAAGCTCTGAGGTCTTCAATATTTTTGGTTCGTAGAGCCTTCCTTTCGGCACGCCTTCTAATGGCACATAATCTTTCGAATTCTTCGTCGTTAGCTGGTACCCTACAAGGTTTAGCAACGGAGCGGGTGCTTTGTTGAAGACAATGAGCTATTGTCGGTATTAACTCCGCATTCGTAGTCGAGGCTGTGATCCCTCTGTCTACCGCTGCTGAGTAAGCTTCCCAGTCTACCGTCTGCAGTGTCACTTTCTTGGGCGACGTCCGAAGATGACGGGCGGAGATAAGGATCGGGTAGTGATCGCTGCCTCGAGTCTCGTAGTCTGTACATCAGTCAAACATCGGGGCTTCTTCACTTGATACGAATGTGACATCAATACAGCTTACCGTCTTCGGATTTTTTCGGGTAAGTTATGCTGCCATCATTTAAGGGCTCTATATTGTGCTTGCCAGAAGTTTTGCCAGCTTAGCACCACGAGCGCATGTATGTGAACTGCCCTGAATCTCATTATGCGCGTTAAAATCACCACAAATAATATGTGGAGGCTGAGTGCTTGTCAACAAGTTTTCGAGTCTTGATGCGTCAAACAGTGAGCCTGGTTTCAAGTAGACGCCGATCAGGGTAAACACTTTAGATGCAATAACTGTGGTTGCGCAAACGTATTCATTCTGGTCATGTGCTCCTACGTCAATGACAGATGCAGGTACGTCGTTTCTAAATCCAATGAGGAGTCGGCTAATTCCGACTTGTCGCCTAGAATGATGAAAATAATACCCTTTTAACCTAAACTGCTCGCCGACACGAGATTCGGAAATAACCATCAAAGGGAAACGGTGCACTCGCGCAAGATACTTAAAGTCTGGTAACTTTGATCTCAAACCGCGAGCATTCCACTGGAAAATAGTACATGTACGGAACTGCTTATTGATGGACACTGCCGGTGAGCCCATTGGTAGCGAATCCATGGTTGTTACTCAGAAGAATCAAGGCGTTGCGCCGTGAAAGAAGTCGTCACTAGTGGTTCAAAAGCCAGGACTGCCTGTACCTCTGGGATGCTTTTCATCTATGGGCTGGCACGGAGGAGAGCCTTGATTGCCGCGAACATCATGGGAATGAGCATACTTGACACGTCGTTGACAGTTCTGCCATCCATCTTGACTTTTCCTGTTCTGCTACAACCTCGGGGACATTCGTTGTTGACTTGCATCTAGTTCTCTTGAGGGCGTTTCTTGGCTCTTTGCAGATGATGGTCTCTTCTGGTTCCCTTTCACGACTGATGCAAATGACTTTTTCGAAGACGGGTCGCCGCGCTGTACTGCGTCTTGTTGCTTTTGATTTGTAGTGGTGAATATCACATCCGGATTCGGTGGTGGTTGTCATCGCTTTCGCGTTTTCCCCTGGAATTGCTCCATTGTCCGTGCTAGAGTAGCTGCTTTCTTTTTGGGGCAGCCGCCATATGATGCCGCGTGCTCAGCCCCACAGTTTGCACAGCGAGGCTGAGAACGGGACGTGCACTCCTTGTGCGTATGTGCACCAGCGCATATCTTGCAGCGGATGGGGCCTTTGCAATATTTCGCTATTTGTCCATGTCTTTCACATCTGAAGCACTGAGTAGCGGATCCAGTATACTCCGTTACAGGATAACTGCAGAATCCAAACGACACTCGGTTCGGTAAAGGGGCGTCTTTAGAGAATTCGAGAATGACCGAGCGCCTTCGGGTTTCCGTTACTGCACCATCTTTGTTTGGGATGTATGCAACTTGCCTTTTTTGCAGATATGACTCCTTGTTCAATCAAGTACTCCTTGAGGTCGTCATCCGAGTATTCAACAGGAACGTCCTGTATCCTCCCGTACGTGGCCGAGTAGGAGTATGGAACACGTGCTTCTACAGCAACACCGGCGAGATCTGTTACCGCGAGGAGGCGATTAGCTGCAGGAACTGAAGACATAGTCACCATGAGGCTTCCGTCCTTGTTGAGGCGATGACTGAGTACCTTTTCTTGGGCTGTTGTGACGACGGCAGAAGCCAGGAGATTTGGGTTGACTTTCCAGAAGCTTCTATCAGGTTGGGTTTGCTTGAATATGACTGGAACACCTGCGGCTATTTTCTTTTTATATGAGACAACAGTGAAGGCTGACTGGTCCATATCTTCGTTGTCTTCTGTAGATGCCCTTGACCCGGCATCAGCTTCACACAGTCTTTTTCCTGCTTTTCATCTTCTTTATGTTCTACAGACTGAGCATGCTGACCTGATGTTGACTGACCTGATGTTGACTGTTGATGATGGCTATTTGCGGTGGATGCCATTAGAGCATCTTGAAGGGCAGGCGACAACGGAAGGCCGCCGCACTGCTCCTTCTGCCCGAAACTTTTCGGGAGTCGGTCGCTGTGCTTGTTTCGCAGGACGGTGACCCCCAGACCGTCGTCCGTCGAGGCCGAAGCACAAAAATTAAAAGATTAACTCCCCTTTGCTAAAATGGACTGAAAATTTCAGACGGGCGTTAGGAGGCCAGCCTATCATGCGTCGTCTTCCTATTCCTTCATTCAACGCTCCCACGCCTTTACTCGTCCAAGCCTCTGCCGCGACTGCGTGTCAGCAATGGCTCAGCGCCAGCTGCCAGCGCACCATTGTTCATCGTTCTCTTCTTCTACGGTCACGCTCCCATATGGGTAATTGAGAAGATAGGTATATATTAACATGTATTCGGGTTCAGAAGAATCTTCACCCCGTTTTATAGATGACCAATAAAAAAGAGTTTGACTTACTCCATGTAGCGTCGCCATAAAGTGCGTCGGCATATTTTTAAATTCTGGCTAGTGATACCTGGGCCACCCTGCATAACGGCCATTTTCACGCGTATATTACCTTATCAGTCTCCAGAAAAGAGCCGCGCGATCGTGTACACCCACACCCCCCCCACACACAGACACACGCACACACACACACGCACACACAAACACACACACACAAACACACACACACACACACACACACACACACACACACATACATACACACACACACACACATG
>JALIZH010001243.1:0-21118 GCA_030522465.1 Rhipicephalus appendiculatus
CTTGAAGACACGTGGACGTGTTTATACTTGCCGTTTCTATCCGATGGAGGCAACTGAAAGGCGGGATTAAGAAAAGAAGAAGGCTGTGGCTTGCGTTTAATTATAATTTTTCCAGGATATAGAGTCGGCAGGCAGGAATCCTCAAACAGATCTGTTTTGGTGGCCTTAGCGGCTTTTTTTACTTGTATCGCGCTGCTAAGCTCGAAGGTGCGGGTACGATTCCCTGCTCTACGGCGAGAGCAACTACGATGGGTGGAAATGAACAAACGAACATTTATGTACGTCTTGGAGCACTTCTGGTGAAGAACCAAAAGTGGTCTAAATTATCGCGTACTACCCCACTATGGCGCGTCTTTGACCGTATCGTGGTTCTGACGCGTAAAACGCAACAATTTGAATTTGACGTGAGTAGCCAGGCTAGACGACTACGCATTGTCGTAAAGCGTGATATGGGGTTTTGTATTAGTGGGCTTCGCGAGCAAATATCGCTTAATTTGTGCGTCGATGGCGGTGTCGTCGTCGATCTGCTCAATGGTCATTCCCATCATTCCCATTGTGGCTCAACGATCGCAGCGCTAGAGATGCCTCTAGATAATATTGTAGGAAACTGTGGTTTAGGGACCCTTTAAAGGAAAATTAATGTGACGTCAATTTCACAATGGATACATGCCAAGTTGGAGAACAGCTCGCAAAAATCAATTGGAGAAAAACAGCCATGTGCGAGAGCGCCTTTGCGCCCTTGAAGGACGTGAGCGTGCCTCGTTTAACAAGCCGCAATTAATGAACCGGAAAGCTGATACGTGGAAAGGCGTATCATTTTCGACGAGCCGGGGGACGACAGCCTGACGCGCCGTACAAGTTCTGCCATTGCGACCGCCTGCGTGCGCGGGTGACAAAAACCTCTGCAGCGGTTCGCGACAACTGTATCGCCGAGAGGCGAATCGCGCGGCACAAGGACATCGAGTGGAGTGGGAGGAGCCAAGATACGTCACGTGGGCGCGACATCACAGCCAGGCTCCGCCCACAAATGCCGGAGCACCAGCTGCTTTCTCGCGGTCAGTTACATTCGAAAGGCACGTGTACCGCTCCCGTGTTGTCCGGTGTTGCGGCGCATTTTGTGCCCCGATATTTTTGGTTGTCGTTTATTTGCCCTTCTCAGTATGTGTGTAGCCTAGCGCGAATCTGTTTCGTATGCTCGTGTCCCTTAGCGGGCAGAGTCTGCCTCTGCATCTCTGTGTGGCGTCGGGTTCTTCCGGTTTGCTAGTATATTGTTTTTTCTCTTTTCACTTGCTTCTTTACCTTCGTCTGTGTAGTATGCTTGTGTGCAGTATATTGCGTACTATACTTGTGAATGCTGTTTCAACCTGTGCTCTCTTTGTACGGGTCGTATACTTGTTTTGTCCTTTTGTCTGCACGTATCCTCTGCCTTCAGATTGGGCGGCGGTATCACTTTCCAGCTCAAACCACGTGGCTGTCGTCACGCCTCTATACACTTCTTTTTATTCTTCTAAATGGCGGTGTCTATCTCGTTTTATTTTGGTGTTCATATTACAGGGCCGTTTGCTTTCGTTAATAATTTGGGTAATGCCATTCGTACATACAAGCTGGCCAAGCTCAAAGCTGCGCGCCATGACACGTACAAGCATAAACGTACGCCCACACAACTGACCACTATATGTACACATACACGCAATGCGGCTGGCAAAAAAAAAGGAAAGGAGGATGGGGGGTTGCCAGCGAAAATCATTTGTAACGACGAATGAATCGTCCCGGGCACCACTTTCATATCAGCGCAACTTCGTTGTGGTTTAGTGAGCGTTCGCTGAACGCCTGTAATGGGTTCCTCTCGCATTTTTGTTTTTCATGTACAACTTTTTGTGACCTTGTTTGACCCTACAGCGTCTGTGAATAACGTTCATTGCCCAGATAAATGACGGCAAGTTTTAACGGACACGCCTAGTTCATGGAAATCTATATCTGTGTGCCGCCAGTTTTTGTACCGAACGTGCACATGGCACGGCTGAAAACTGTTTGACTGCGTGTGGTTTTTCTCCGCTCTAACAGCAACTTGCAGCGCGTATGTGACACGAAATTAACATCGACAAATTGCGCAAGTTTTTTACGAACTGGCGGGAGAATATTCTTTTCGCTAAAGTGAATGATTTTAGCACAATGATTCAGAAAAACAAGTATATATAAAATTGTGCACGAGCAGACTAAATTATTTCTCAGAAGACATTCATTTTATTCAAGATGACACACTCATTTAAGCAGTCGCGGACGAGCATCAATATTTACCAAATACAACATATGAACTTATGTGTCGCATATCTGTACACGCGTGCTCGCGCGATACTCTGTCACGCGGCGCATATCGCAACACTCTCGCCCAGGATGTGAACAAAAGCGCTTGGCGCACGGCTGGGCGGGGGCCCTTTTCCTTCGGCACTCTTGGTTATCCTTATGTTGATAAAGCATGTTTAAATACTCTCGGCGTCTTCATGCCCGGTAGCGCCGGAACACGACGCTACGTCACAGTGTGGAGTATACATTACACATTTCTTTAAACTATATATTAACGTTCTGTATTTCCGCGTGTCCTAATTTAAATGCTGTCTTTAAAAGTGAGGCTACCAGACTGGGCAAGGTATACTAAAAAAAAAAACATGAAATTCATTTACTAAAAGTAACTATCTTTTCAGAAGGCATTTTTTTAAATAGTCAATATTTATTTCCTGCTTGGGTAGACAGTGACAGCATAACATTGTATCTGCGTTTATTACATTTGGCGAAATCGGGGTTTTTTTATTTTTTTTACAGTATGCACACGGCACCTTCCATCGTTATTACCATTAGATTACATCACTGTTGAGCACTGCTTGTTGTATTTTGTCTATAATTGCGTCATCCATTGCTATGATGCAAGCTATTACATAATTTTGTCGCTCTTTTCAACCGAGGGGCCCTGTTGCAGTGTTGGTACGTTTGGGACTACTGTCAGCATGCTACAGATGTATGCATTTGTTTTATGTTTCATTACATTCATACTTCAGGCATGTACAATAACTGCAAAACTTTTAATGAGGCAGTATTCATAGGTTGAGTTCCACCACACAACGACCCCATTGCTTGAGTATAATTTTTATGGAATAATTTTTATTATTCCACTGCTTCTCGGATTATATCTTCATAGACATTAGCATAAAAGAATCGCGCGTACGACTGCTCTCTCCGAAAAGAAGAGCTCCTGGAAGCGGCAGCGTATTGATCACGTTGCCTGTATAGGTCACGTGGTCCGCTTTTCGCATACAACATCAATACACCATTAACTACTTATGCACGATCAAAACACGTCGCGCTTGAAAAGCGTAAATCTTTTTCACAACCTGGTGTGCACACAAATTTCACGTGCCGACGAACTTTGTTGTGCGCACAAATATTTTTGCGACGTTGTATCTCGGAAAAGTAAGTGAATTATTCGTGTCGTAAGTTGCTGCTATGTCATAACTTTGTTTTTCCACAAATATCGACAAAAAAAACAGTGATTAAAATGCCGCGCTACAGTTACTGGGACAAATCGAGTTAGGGAGGACGCATGTTACGAAGTGGACACGAGGAGCGCAAACTATCAATTGAATTATAACTGTAGCACAATATTTTAATCATGCAAAGCCAACTAGCCCAATACCTCATTTTTTTAAAGAAAAAAAAAACTTGATTTATTGCCAAAGAAGATTCAAGTTTAGCACTTAACCATAATAATATTAACTATGGAACACCGAGAGATGCAAATGTTCAGTGCGATAAAACAAACGCTCCATTATGAGAGAAAGCACGTTGGCTGTTTATAAGAGAGCACATGCATACATATGCACGTATTCCTAAATGTTTATCTTACGTGAGGTGATTTTACCTCCCAGGCTGTGCACGGTCAAGTTAATTTGGATAATTTGATTAAGGTGAAAGAAGGGGGGGGGAACTTACCATTAGCTCGCCCTCTGCGACGCTTTTTCTTTTTCTCACTCGCTCAAAAGCGAAAACAATAATTCAATGAGAGATCACGTTCCAGGGCAGCGTCATCAGATGTATAAAACAGCCGTTGGTGTGCGCCTAGCAAGCGATGTCGAACAGTTGCCATCTGCTCGCTCGCTGTTACGCTGCTTCGCTCGACGGACGTTTGCTGGAGCTTGTGGAAATAGCACAGTATAAACAATTACAAAGAAACATAAAAGAAGTCTATCAACAAACTCAGAGAAATTGAAATAAAAGAACTTAGTCACGAGGTAGCTCACACACGTGTGCCAAAGGTAGAGGAGGAATAGATCCAGCGCCGTAGCAACAAATGATGACCTAAGTAATTGTTCCCTCGCGCGGGTAGGCGGGTCGTCGTTATAAAAAAGGCGCCGCCCGATGGTGGCGCCATCTAGGAGTCTGCTGCATGCGGCGCTCAGCGGTGCGAGACCGCAAGTCATTTGATACTGACGCTGTGTTGAAGTAAATAGAAGATGACAATTATCGTGCGCCAGAGAAATTATCTTGCAGGCAGTTGGGTCTGTTCTATTATGAACGCAACATAAAAATTGTCACCGTCCTCTTAATAGAACAGCAGGTGCGAATTGTGACCTTGCAAAACGCTGCAGGTATTCAAAAGCACCCAGCACTGTTGCCCTACTATGCGTCCTTGATAACTGCAGATGTTCAGCTATATAATACAAGGGGCGACAAGAACGCTCGAGATTTTGGCACTTCCAAACACAGAAAAATTACACATGCACAGAAACAGCGTCAACAGTACCTGAAATGCATTTTGTGTTTTGCTAATAAAAGCTACCGTTGCATAATTTTGTTACGAGGCAACCGACCCATACAGGAAGTTGACTTTTCTTTGCTGATTCTACCTTGTAAAAGGGGTCAGCAGAAATAAATAGCGTCAGAGTGCAGTGACTATCGTTTGACTCTTTTTAATCATGCTTCTTTAGAGCGTGTTAATGCCATATACATCTTAGAATTATTATTATTTGTTGCAATACTTGCCGGAAACTTGTAGGCGTATGCGATTACTTTGCCTCTGGATTTATGTACATTCACGCATTTTGCATCCTCATTGGGCACACACCTGGCTTCACAAGCGCTAGTTTCTGCTTCATTAAAAAACAGGTGAGTAATTACCATCTTCTGGACTCCCGTATACCATAAAAAAATCACAGCATATCCACGGATTGAATGATGATGAGGGGGAGAAGCTCCGGAGGTTCATCGGTAAACCGTGAATCTTCCGTGAAATTTGCCCAGTACATCATCAAAGACGTGACAAACACTGTGTGTATATATACAAGAAATTTATATTTTATTCGTGAGCCGTGATTTTCCGTTTTGTTTTCGTTTCTTCGTTGGTCGTGGTTACCGTTTACATAAGCCGTGGCTTCCGTTCCCCCTTCATTATAACGGCTTTATGGTCGGTGAAATGGAGGGAGAGCGGGTCCTGGATGGGTCGTAGTGGAAAGTTTGCAAAGACGAGATCGATGCAGGTTCCTTGGATGGTGGTTGGTTGCATGTGGTCAAACGATATGCATGTGAGACCATATCGCGATGCCATGTGTTGTATGGCATCGCGATCGTCATCGTCATCAGCGTCATCATCGTCATCATTATGACGCATAGTAGGTACATTCCATGTACCCACTATGCGGCACAGTGCTGTGCCGTGATGGCAGCGTCATCGTCATCGCACAGGGCTGGCTACTACGACGACGACAACAACGCAGGGACGACGCCGGACTAGCCTACGCCCTAAGGAGCTTCGCCCCTAAAAAAAGATGACCATGAAGTTACTTCTCCGTGGCCGATGACGATATAGTAGCGCTAGTTCCGTGGGTCCCAGCCAGGACGTATTAATGCGCGCAGATTGCTCGGCTGCGTTCGCAGGATTCCTACAGAATGCACAAAAATTTCGTAACAAAGACGGAATTATGCGGAACAGAATATGAAACTGTTACGGAGGCATTCGCAAATGAAGTGGCTAGCGGGAAAACGATGAGAGGCATACATAGAGCACACTACAGCCTAGATTCACCATGCGTACCTGTATACGATTGTGATTCAATCCTCACGTTGCTGTTTATGCACATCTCCATATCTCGAACCACATCACAATTACTATTGAAGTACTTGGGAATGTAATAATTCACAGATCAGCGTGTATTGGCTTATATATCTAGGGTATATGCAACTGTTTATATTATATTATGCATTGCTTCCTTTTTTATTTCTCTCTGCTCTTTTGTTGATTCAGTCCATTAACTTGTGGCTGGTTGACTCTCATAGCGATGTGAGATATAATTATGACTAAGCATAAAATCAATTGCCGTCGTTTTTGTAAAGTGAGTATCTTTCTTTCCATGAATTGCGATGGCTGCAGCAACAACACAGTGTTATTTGTCACTGTGATAGAGAAAATATGAAATTACCAGTTGGCGAATGCAAAGCTTTTAATGAAAGCAGAGGGCAGCGAAACAACAGCTCCCTTGATGAACTTACTGCCTTTTATTTTACGATTATTGGCTCGGCATTACAAGGGCAAATGCAGGATGACGTGCGTTTTCGGAATTCAGCGGCCAAACCACAACGACGGTATTCGTAAATATCATTGCTACGTAACCAATTTTAGAATTTTTTAACACTTTATATTCTCCACTTTACCCTCGTTGGCTCAATAGAGGTTCGCAAAACTTCAAACGTGAAAACTGATGCTCCCATAAAACGAGTGTAATTGTAGCCTCATACATGCCATTTTCACGATGGAAAACAACTTAATACCTTTCAAAAGCTGCGCAAAGGAAGCGGTGCCTATATGCACCGATCATCCAGGACACCTTATTGTCTGCACGCGGTGCAAACAAGCATATCAGAGAGATCAAAGAAGCACTCTCCATTATAGCAGCAGAATGCGTGAACGCGCCCTCTTTACAATTAACTCAAGGCAAAATGCTAGAACCATGTGTGTTTAAGATTTACGTTCACGTTAAAGAGTGCCATGTTGTCAAAATTTCCGGACGCCCTTTACAACGGCGTATATCACAATGATATTGTGGCTTTGGACGTTAAAACAAAGAATTATCATATTGCAGCTAACTCAATAACAAATCAGATTCAGACAGGGGGGATACACACTAGCCGGTACTGTGCGAAACTGGTCGCGGTGACATCTTTAATAGTGAGTTATTTTTGTTCTTTTCGTGGTGTTTCTCCCGGCCTATCATTTACTCCCCGCCTTTTCGGTTATTCACCTTCACATGACACATCACGATGTTCGAGCAAACCAGTTATGAGTCCTTTGCTCACCATCCGTTGACATCGTGTCTCTGTCCCATTCTCGTTTTGATGTACACAGCGCAACAAAAATTCTGAACAGCCACCAACGAGCCGAATTCATCGCATTTTGCAGTGGTTAATTACCAGTGACTATAATGACATGCGTTCTAGAAGACACAGTAAAAATTTGTCATGTCATGAATATTGGTTACAGGAACTTCAATGCTGCGTCAAGATCTCCTTTCTGTAAGAATGGTTTGGCCTAAAATGGACAGGGTTGCAGGCTTGGCTATACTTTGCGTTAACAGGGCTACATTTTTTAGGCCTGTGGCGGCAGAAATAACACTTTGACCACTTTGCTACTCTTTGGCTATTTTCATATTCCCTCGATTTGAACCAAATTATCGATATCCTGTGACGTTGCAGTCGCTGGCGTTCCAACATGCGGTGTGAAGACACTGCAAACAAGGTGTGTTTCCAGCTTTGAAAATTACACTTGGCTCTTGCAGTACACAAAATATTTTTGAATACGTGGCTGTGTCACGGGGCCTCATTTCGCAGACCACGTATTGCTGTACGAGACTCTAAACTGTAATTGGAAGTGCACAGGACATTCGAAAGCACTCCGCATACAGAAAGCTCCGAACTTTTGGAGATTGCAAATCAGATATCTGGCGAACTGTGTGTGTGATTTCTTATAATTAGACACGCACTGCAACTCGGAAATATTTACTGCTCGGACATCGTCATCAGGCGAGCAACGATTGGGAAAGTGACTAAAATCTATTCTTGAAGGAAAGAAGGTAATTGTTAAGGGCTCTTTTTTTTTTCTTTGTTAGACACAGTATTATTGAGAACTAGGAGACAGTAACTGCAAGAAAAGTATAAGGGATAGTATTTGTAATAATTATTATATATATATATATATATATATATATATATATATATATATATATATATATATATATATATATATATATATATATATATATATATATATATATATATATGTCTAGAAAGTAAAGTGGACGAAAATATAACTTGCCACCGGCAGGGAACACAATCTACAACCTTCGAAGGCTGCAGGTACCTGCCGGTGGCAAGTTATGTTTCCGTCGAAGGTTGAAGGTTCGGTCCCTGTCGGCGGCAAGTTATCTTTTCGTCCACTTTGCTTACTTGACATTTACATAATAACTGCTACAAATAGCTTCCCCCCATGTTTTCCTTGGCATTATCGCCTCCTAGTTCTCATGATTAAATTTATGCTTGAATCGCAGCAACCGTGACTTAGAGCACACTGAGACATAGGTAAAACAGCACAAGTTTAACAAGACACGAAGACACAAGGGTCAGTGCTGACTTCACCGTTCAACTTCAAAGTAGAACTTCAATGTTGAAATCAGCACTCTGTCCTTTGTCTTATTTGTGTCTTGTTACGCTTGTGCTGATTTAAATTTGAACTATGCATTACCAACCAGTTTGCCAACACATGTTACTGAAACTTTACCTATTTTTATCGTCGCCTAAAGACTACACTTCTGGTTCTCTGAAGAAAAGGCATGCACGACGCGCAGAAAGTGTGTCATTTTAGCAAGAGCGCGAGCAACTTCGTCATCCTACATGAAGTGATTACTAAAGTCAGCAATTTATGCTTTAATCTCGGTAATTATGATTTTATGATTTTCAAGGCTTCTTGCTGTACTTATTTATATTTCCGCCGTGATATGGCATATTGTTATTTATTGAAACCTGTGCAGTTGTTTTCACACACGTGGTGACTTTGCCAACTCTTACTGCGCTTGGCTCAAGGTGGCAACCCTTTTGGATAGTTTTCCAATTTCATGGCTATTTTCTTTATTTTCAGCTTGAGAATCTGGTTTACCGAGCGTCTTCCCGCAGCAAGAGTGGTGCGTTTCATGTTGCGCAAAGGTTGATTTACCAGCGCACGAGAAATTATCTTGCTACATTATGAGCGTGTAACAAAAGCCTTTATCGTTGTACGTTCGTCTGCTCTTTTCAACGACCGTGTTTTCCGGCCGTCTGCAACGACCTCAACAAGCGTCTCGTTCTGGATGTAATGAGTAGAGGCCGGATTTTTAGGCACTAAAAATCGTGTTTTAGGCGCCAAAAATAGGCAGGAAAAACACAGTTTTAGGCCCCCAAAATCGTAAATATAGGCAGAATAAATTTTTACAAAAACTCTGATTTTCGAATGAGGACGTGCGCGACCTGGTCTACGACAGGAAAGCAAACAAATGTTATATTTTATGATTGTACAAAGGCGTTAATGATTTAACATAGCCCTTTTCGGGCACGGTCTCCAGAACACGGTCTCTCCTTTTATTGTCCAGAATGGTAAGTTAAGTGTCCACCATCGAATAAACACGCTCCTGGGTCTGCTTCTTTTCGGCATGGCTGGGAAGGCCAGCACATGATTCAATAGCCAGACCACTAAAAGGCCAGAAGGGTCTGTTAGCCTCGTATTGGTCGGGTCTAATAGCGCAGGGTCAATTTCTCCTCTTTGTGTGAACTCCATAAAGGGCCCCTTGCCAGGTTTGACCATTTCGAGCTAGGAGTGTAATGCATGCACTGCGCTAACGATCACGTCTGCCAAGATTTGCAACGCTACGCTCCCCGGAAGGAGGTGAAATGTCAGACTGAATGCCTCGTGCCCTTTATCTCACGGGCGCGCGCAACAATGTGGGGGGAGGTGAAGTTCAACAAGGAATGGTCCTGTGTATGTCACAGTAGTACATGAAACTACGAGAATTATTCGTGGCTACATGTGTAATTTGTGCAATCTGTTGCTTGAAATGAAAGTTAATAGAAATACTAAAACATAGAAACGGAATGTGTGTGCGTTTTTCTTTAGTTTTTTTCTTCGAATCGAGAGCGATGCGAGACTTAGCTGCCTATATTTCTTTTGTGTTCGTGTTCTCGCCGTTACCGCGTCGTGCCGGCGCCAGCCCCTGACAACGCTTAGCATGTTTTTGGTGCATCGTCCTGTACAGCAGTTCGAGCTGTGCGAAGCGCTGTGTCGTGGTAAGTTACAGGATCCATGCCAGCCTCTCGAAACGCATAGAGGGATCCATCCCACAGAAACAGGCAGTAGAGCGAACGCCGAAACGATACAACAGCGCTTGTGCGCACGACCTGGCTTGGGCATGTCACGGGCACATAGTGTAATCTTGCGTGCGCATGGCGTGTTGATGCATCAACGTCGTGTGATCTTCCGGCTCCGAGTTTCTCTGATACCGAAGAGGGCAGGGAAGGAATTTGGCTTGCGAGTGGCAAAGAATTCAAGCTCACCTACTGGCATCATGCTTTCGCAGCTCGTAATGAACCAATTAAAAAGTTGTTGTGGTACAAAGCTCTTCATTGGGCACGCGAACACTTCCAGTATCTGACTAAAATTTCTCATGTGACCTGGTGAAGCGCCCTCAAAGAGTAAATTACAAACTAAACAAAAGCCATGTGCACATCTGATTTTTTTTACCTACTTTCTACTTTCCCCTGACTGCCCTCCATGGTTTCGCATTCGCTCTCCATATTCCTGCTGCTGCGCGCAGGCACCTACAGTTTTCTGCCCCCCACCACGCCCAAGTCTTCAAGGAGGTGCTTCAATTCCATGGGAACACTGGACTGGAAAACCGGCGCTAAAAGCCGCCCGCCACGTCCTCGGCCATAGACGCCACTCTCCTCTTCTTCCCCTCTCCTCTTCAAGCCTTTATTTTCCTCTCCCCATTCCACTGTACACGCTGGGACGTGCTCCCATTTAGGGTCGCAGAAATAGCGTCTTTTCCTCTCCCCTGCTCCAACCGCTCGCGCCATGTCCAGTGCGGTGGGGGTAAGGTGGCCGACGCGTCCCATTTCGCAGCTGCTACCGGTTGCTTCCCGATGTTTGTTGAACTAGGGAAGTAGGTCTTTGCACCCCATAAAGTTTCGAAACGTCAATTTTGCCCGGTAACATGAATTACGGTCTCAAACTGTACTCGAAAGCGAAATTTGAGGCTAAATAGCGTTTATATAGGCACCAATTTTGAAAATAGGCATTTATGGGCACTTATAGACAATTAGGCAAAAACACCAAAAATAGGCATTTATAGGCTCTATAAAAACACTATAAAAGCGCTCCTTTACCCCTAATTCATGCTCATATATCAAAGTGGCACGATAGGAACGCAAGGAAAAAAATAGGCATTTGCCTATAATCCGGTCTCTATAGTAATGAGCAATGCAGGCGCGGCATTCTGGTCGCGGGAACCACCCAAAAGTGCCACGCCCACGACTAAACTGAGCATAAAGCGCACCACTTGGGCGTTTGCGACTACGTTTCAAGTTAGCCGGAAAGCGGTAAATTTCAGTTGCCTTTTTATTTCAGAATTCTACGTATACAACGAAAGCACCGCGTGTGCATGCTCCCGCAATCGCGCACATCAATTTTTTACTGGGTCGAAATCGAATTAGGAAACTTTAGCGTACGCAGGGAACTCGTACAACGAACTAGATTGCCAAGATAAGTTCGATTTCGCCCGTCCTGCGTAAGTTGTCATCGAAGTGCTTCGCAGAGAACTGTAGCACGATAATTAGCCTCGGTCACGTGATTGGAAACAGCGCATGGGCGTTACCGGTCGTGTTTTACGGCAGACATTGCTCGTCGCTTCGTATTAATCGACTAGTTTTTCTTTTGTTGCTTGCTTTTTCTTTCTTAGTTTTAAGACCGGGATTCTTTTCGGGTAGTCAGGCTCGAATTTTGTTTCCAGAGAATCGATATTATTAGCGATGGATATCAACGCCTTAGAGCGCAACCCATCACAGGGGGGCGTTTACTCTCGGAAGAAAACAGCAAATCACGCGAACATTAGAACAGCAAACACGGAAATGGAAGGGATTGCGATGAACAGCTACATTCTGAGAATTACTGACAATAGTTGTTCATGGCTGGGTTAACTTTGCGGAGGGACCAATCGGACTGTCACGATGGAACTGAAAATTGGGCTAAACACAGTACGGAAATTAGGATTGCTTTACCGTTGAAAACTTAAAACAAGACACATGTTCAAGAAAAAGATGCTGGCTTGAATTGCTGACAAATAGTTTGGCAGGGAGTTTCCCAAAGCCACCGTTTACACAACAAAACTTCCATAAAAAATAACGTTTTTTGAAACGTTGGCTCTAGCGACGTTTGCTGTCCAACGGTATATCATCATTTAACAGTTTGCGATATCAACGCTTTTAAACATGTAAAATGCGCTGTATATGAGAATTTTATTTTATTTTTTATTTATTTTTTTTTGTGGCAACCACTATTGTGCTGTCTTGTGCGCAGGGTGGCCGGTACATTCTCTAGCTAATTTAACCAGCTTTTCTTTTCTGGTGTCCCGGAAAATTGAATATATTGTTGCGAATAAAGTCAATTCAATTCAATTCAATAAAAATTTGGCAGATCCCAAGTACCATGGGAATCGATGTTATGAGAAGCATGCGGAGGCAGAGTGACTGGGTTGCAATTTTTTTTATTGAGCGAAACGTTACGAAATGACGTTAAAGATATGTACAGATGTACGCACAGACATATGTTCAACAGTCGCATATGTTTCTTATAACCAGTACTTCACAGTTGCGTAACGATGTCAACAGAAACATGGGTATTACCAACCCCAGAAGCGATAAGCTGATATGTAACACTTGTGCTTGCCAGGATAGTAGCCCTGGATAGCGCTTCGTGGACCAACTGCAGTGGATGGCACTTAAGTATACAACTGACGTTAACCCGACATGACGCCTGCCTCATAGGAGTACATATGTAATGTTTATAACATTAGATAGCGTGCACTGCAACCACAATTTACGTTCACGAACATTACGCCTGCATAGGGTCTTTTTTCTAAAGCAGTTCCGGGACCTGGCGTTGCTCTGTGGTAGAATACTTGATTGCCATGCAGATTGCTTGGGTTCAATTCCTGCTGGGACCCTGATATTTATTGTTAGCTTTCGTCGGGTGAACACTGTTGACGTGTTTTTCTCAACGCTTTCGCATTGAAATTAATAATGTCTGTCCTCGCCGTTCCTGGGTAGCTATAAATTGTCAAACACCTGTGGCGCATACCGGCGCAAACCGCGGTTCGTGGTATACGAGTATGTGCCACACTTGTCTACAGGAAATGGTTTGACGGCGTATGCGACAGGATTTTCACGTTATTCATCTGATGACCAGCCAGACATATTCGCCAATACCTCTTACCCTCCCATACAAATTTTGGTCGACAGCAAGTTATGGAGGCGATCACAACAGCACCCAGAAGTAGGCGGCTAGATAGATAGATAGATAGATAGATAGATAGATAGATAGATAGATAGATAGATAGATAGATAGATAGATAGATAGATAGATAGATAGATAGATAGATAGATAGATAGATAGATAGATAGATAGATAGATAGAAACGCAAAATGCTTACAGTACTCAAAGAAATGCTTCGCATTTAATAAACGTGGCAATTGAAAGTAAAAGGTATTGTTGAAAGTTGAGACGAATACCTGATTGATTGACGAGTACATTGATCGAATGCGTAGTGAACATAATGATTCATTGATTGATTCATGTGTTGAATCATTGGGCTTAATTAATATGCAAAAAAAATAAGACGCGCTAGCGAAATAGAGGCTATAGCAGAGAGCTTCGATTTAATTTCAGTACCTTCGGAATGTTTACCGTGATGCCTGAAGTCGTCTGCTAAGACTATTTTTTTAAGTCTCTATACACTGTAAAACGGGCAACGTCACCGCGAATGAACGTGCAATATTCGGAATGTCATGAACCATCTCTAGACATATTTTCTTACTGCGCCGTGAACCGGAACACGGCGAAAACAAAAATACGACCAAAGGACCGGTGATGTTTTCAAGAGTCTGTCAAATCACGCCCGTCTAAATATCAGAAATCGCCGTCCACCATTGTTCCTACAGCACAGCGAATATAAATATTTATTTTCCACTTCACAAACATTTAAACGGGAATTTATAGTGAGACGCACTACTTATGTGCATATTTTACCAGTGCCGTCGTTGCTGGAAAACTCACTTCCTGAGCCTGATGAAGACAGATGACACAAACTTTGTTACCCGTGATAAAATTTTACCGTACATAATGAGGTTTCTAAGCGTTCAATTAAGGATGACGGATATGTCATCTTCTGCCAGCAAAACGGGCGGCTTGCAGACGACACAGGACGCGTTGTCGTCTGCAACGGAGGAAGGCAGGTGTGAGGGGAGCTAAAGATAGACGCGTTTGTTGCATGGCGTCCGTCGTGAGGGATATCATTTTTTTCCGTAATTATCGGCTACTTGGCGTCTGCTTAACGTTGACATCCCTCTATTACGTCAGCCGGTTTCCTCCAGGTGTATCCTATTACGATTTATTTCGCAGAGCAGAGCACTCTCCTTTTCTATAACCTTTTTTGTTTTGCTGCGTAAACCTTCTGTCCTTAATAAGTTGTTCTTCCGACGCTGACGTCAGCGTTTTCAACAGGTTACTGCGTATAATTACGCTCCAGAATGCGTCGCCTGTCATACTCGACACTTCCTAGCGAGGTGTTCAGTTCTTGTTTCGGAGACGCAGTTTACCCGCCTGGTATCGTACCCCTAAGGACTCAATTTCGAAAACTGTCTTCAAGTAACAGGTATACACAGTGTAGATCGGACACTTGATTGACAGGCAGCAAAGCCTCAGCGTCCAAAAGACGTGTTGCAGAGCATCCGAGATTATTTTCTCCGGAAGCTAACTGGGTCCTCACGCGAAGGAGGCGGCGTTTTCTAGAATTACACGCTTTCGCTGAGTTGATTGACATGCTTGTCTCGAACCAATAAAAAGGAAAAGAGGTAAATATAGCGAATAAATATAGTTATAAATCTATCGTAGGGGTGGTAGGCACAGCGAAATCCTTCGAGTTGTAATTTCTACGTTAAAAATATGTTATGGGCAATCGTGCGGGAAAGCTGTTCTGATCACAAATGCGACGGATTATTCTCCAAATCTGCAAAACGCTTTAAGTGTCGACTATTAGCATAATGTGACCTGGCAGCTATCACATCATATGGTGAGCAGGCCCGTAAGCAGGACTTTATTTCGGGCAAAGTCCGATCCCCTATGTGTCTTTGTGTATTTGTATTAGTATCTGTGCGTGCACCTTATTGAAAATCCCAGCATGATGTTGATTGTTGGGGTTTCACGTCCCAAAGCCATGATATCATTATGAGAGACGGCGTGATGAAGGACTCCGGAAACTTCGACCATCTAGGGTTTTTTATCGTGCACCTAAATCTAAGTACATGGGCCCGAAACATTTTCGCCTCCATCGAAAATGCGGCCGCGGCTATGGTGCTCCATCGCTGACCTGCGGGTCAGCAATCCAGCACCATAACCGCTAGACCACCATGGCGGGTAAAATCCCAACATTTCCCACCATAAAGCTTTGGAAATAATGGTGGGTATCACGAGACACTTGATGGGTGTGGTGGGCGAATGTTGGGAGAGTTTGTGGATGCGTGGATACTCATGATGAGTTCCAATGGCAGATTCTGAGTGGCGAACAAACTGTGCGCCTGAGCACTCTGCTTCGGTGGAGGGCAACCGAGGAAATTTTGCCAGTAGAACACAGGAGGTGCCGCCAGAGCAGATAGAAGGGGGCGCTAGCGCACAAGCGCTACCGGAAGAGCCCAGCATACCACAGGATGAATATAACAGATTCTAGAGGAAAAGCTGGGGCGACAAAGCTACAACCGCGCCAGGAGCGACGTGTTGGTAAATTGTCATTGTTACCATTACAATAATTTACAGAAGCACTAAATATAGCGTTTCAAAGCATTCAAGCTATCGTAATATAAATCATAAACAATTCGTGTTCACGTATTATAAGCGGACGGAAATTGTTTGGTGTTTATATCAACTACATTTAGGGCAGATGCAATGGTCATTCCTTTACGCAATTCACCGCACGCCAAAAGGAGCGTTTGCAGGTTTTACTAGATGGCGCCACCATCCTTGTACCGTATCAACATTTGAGAGCGTGGCCTAGCGTGGCCTAGCGTGGCCGAGCGGCCGATAGCGCCGGTTTGTTTGCGCGCCGTGTTTGGTTTGGAAAAACTTTATTAATAAATGTCCGAAGGCGTGTGCCCTAGCACACGGCGGGCCGCTCCCACGACGGGACAGTAAGGCCGAGACCTACTGCCGCATCGTGGGCCCTCTGGACAGCCCAAAGTTGTGATTGGATGTCCGGACTCCTCAGAGCAGAGCTCCACTTGCTGGCCGATGGTGTATCAGTGCCACGTACCGAAGGGCACTCCCAGAGCATGTGGTGTAAGGTGGCTAAACCGCCACATTTCGAACATGAGTTAGTTAAATAAACATCAGGATAAAGCTTGTGGAGAAAGGCAGGGTTGGGATACGTTTCCGTTTGAAGTAATCTCAATGTCAGTGCCTGCGCTCTATTTAACGTCCTATGTGGAGGTGGAAAAACTCTCCTATCCATAGCGAAGTGCTGGGTAACTTCATTGTAAGTAGTTGGTGGATCTCTATTTACCAAGTCTCCAGGTTGACGCAGAGGTCCTCCATGGCCGCGGACAGCTAGCCCTCGCGCCCTGGAGTGGGCCAACTCATTGCGATTGATAGTTCCTTCTCCAATGGTTCCCATATGAGCCCGGAACTATGCAAGGTTGTGTGTTGTAAGTGTCTTCTCACCGAGTATTTCTTTGGCCTCTTTGCACACAGCGCCAACACTGAAAGCCCGAATGGCCGCCCTAGAATCACTAAATATATTTGCATGATTTTGATCTAAGAGAGCTAAGGCAATGGCAACCTGCTCGGCGGCATTAGCACTTCGAGCGCATACCGACGCCGCATTAAGTGAATCGTAGTGTATCATCGTCCTCGTTTTTTGTTGTCATGAGCCAACAACTAGACTTTATGTGACAGTCTCTAACTGTCCTCCCCCGCTGGGCCCGGAGCCACTGACCACCTAGAAGGAATGGGAGACCCTGCTCCGCTCGACGGACCCGGCCAAGCAGAAGATCGCCACTGACCGGGCCGCCCACGTCATGGAACTGCGCGACCTAATGAACGCATATTGCAGTGGGGTCGTGCGGGGACCCTGGGATGTACGTGCCCGAACCCCTTGGTCAAATAAAGTTTTAGCTTCTCCTCTAACTGCGATGAAACGGAAAGCCACGAAAGCGAAAAAAAATGCCAGGGGTGATTGCAGCCGGCAGTGGCTATAGTGCGAGGGAGAGGGCACCCGAAAGCTGAGTATCGTTCTATCATGGCGGCACGAGTGCGGTTATAGGTTTTAATGCATTCGCCCGCGCCGCGCCGTTTTCGCCTTCACGGGTGCGCACGGAGAGAACCGGTGCGCACGGGCAGCGCATTGCGTCGGTCACGTGGGGCGACAAGCCTTGCGCGCGCGCAGGGCGCTTGCGATTCCCGCTCGAATGCTCGGCTTTTCGCGAAGTAGAGATGGTTGCTCCGTGTAGTGGATCTGGCCATAGAGTAACATACTTTCGTAAAGAGCGGACACTCCCGTAGGGCCCTGCGGCCGAGCTACTGCGCTGCTTTCAGAGCCACGAGCGGCTGGTCAGACCGTCAATGTCTTCGGCATAAATAAATGAAAGAAAAAATTTCTTTCCGATGCCGGGATTTGGACCCGTGCCCTCATGCTCCGAAGGCGAGTGTCGTTACCACTAGGCTACGCACCCACGCTTTTTCTACGTGAATACGTGCACATAGAAACCATACGAATGTGTTGTATTCACGGTGCAAAAGAAATTTAAAAAGACAGCATTTTTCTATGCAGAGTTTCCTGATTTTTTGTTGGTAGCGCATTAAACGTCCTCTGCAGGACACGATGTAGAGCCGACATGGAGGAGTGCGCACATCAGTAAAATTTTTCCTTTGAAAAAATTTAATCCCAAACTTCTGTTTCGGTGGTCCTTCTGAGGTGACTGTTAGATGTGCTGACTGACGAGCAGAAGCGAGCTTAGGTACGCCACCTGGCGGTAGTTCAGACCCTTGCTTGCTCGGCTGCGAAAAGGCTCAAGTGGCCACTCTTTACTAAAGTATATTTCTCTATGATCTGGCGGCGGAGCTGCGATCCAGATATGCCAAGGAATCTGCCAGTGGAGCAAACTTGCTCCGCATGGAGCAGAAAAACTGCTACCGCAAGTGCTCCGAATGGGCCATGGGAATTCACTATCAGTGGGCATAATGGACGGGTGGCGGGATATTCGGTGGACTGACGATGGGGCCGGTGTTGAGTGGGGTGGGTTGATGTTGGGTGTTTGGCGGAAAAACCGCTGCGCAATGTGGGTACACATGAGAGATGTGCTGGGTGGGTGCTGCTGGGTGCCACAGATGTGATAAGTGCCGATGGTTACACCGACGTTGCTGATTATGAATGTTGGGTGGTCTGCTGCGTTTATGATTAATAGAAATACTTGTTGTAGAAAATCTTCGAACAGTTGGGGTTCAACTTTCAAAGTGGTTCTGACACAAAATCTTTTAGTCGTCGTTTTTTTTTTGCGTCAAGTGAAAGGCCAAGCCCTAGATAGCGTAGAAAATGCACTGGCAAGCGTGAGCGCACTGTGAAAAATTATTTACAATATGTTTTTAAAAGATAGTTTCGGTTCCTACTTCACCCTGATGTCACGACATGTTATGAGCTTTTCGTCACGCGCTCGCCCAAGATATCGTGACATCTTTACGTTGGTGAAGCACAAGCGAACATTTTGGATGATTTGGTACTTGACGTTATCACAACTAGACATACTGACAGGCAGGGCTGGGCAGTATCGAAGATACATGTATCTGAGATACTATCTTAGATACTCTTTGGGTATCTTGTATCTGTATCGCGATACGTCTTTCAAGACGAGTATCTGTATCTGTATTTCCGATACATTCAATAATGTATCGTGTATCTTAAGATACAAGATACTGCTATCGCAACACTACCGTGCGAAACAATAATCGCTGACTGAACTCCACTTCTCAAGTTCTCAATAAAACAAGCGTTTACCTGTCAGACGATAGCTTGGTGTACCATATCATTTTCTTCCTGCTATTTTTATTCAAAAAGCTCTTTAAATCATGATTGTTAGTACAAGTACTTTCTTAGTGGTCCTTCTTTTGCATCCCGTACATTACCTAGTGATCTTAGCTGTTTTTTTTTTCGGTCAGGTAACTGGAATGTGTCTTTTGTACAGTGCAGTTAAAATAAGCTCTCTGTTTTATCCTTCCTTTTAACTGCCTGCTTTATTTCTGCTATTCTTACTGTTGTTTTTTTTCTTTTTTTTGTCCTCCCTACATTTTCACTATTACTAATTGCCAGGTAACCGGAGCTATAGGTGGCAATAGCGTGAATAGCAGCCTTGTCCTGCGACGATTTGTGCAACTATACTGCCACGCACTTTTATTTTTTTATTTTGGTGTAATCGGGTTTAAGCCACAAAAAACTTATCACCGCTGGGCGCTAGCCGCGCCGCAATGTTTCGGAATCCTCGAGACTGTCTCAGCTTGTTCTGTTAAGATAACGCGCAAATGCTGCCGCGGCGGCCGCGTTTCGATAGAGGTGAAATGCTACATCCGCATGTACTTACGTTTAATTGCACGTTAAGGACACCAGATCGTCGAAATTTCTGGAGAGACATCCCCATGGGAGACATCCCCATCCCCAGATGGGAGACATCCCCATCAATAATCCCCCGTACTCCCCAATAATGATATCGTGGTTTTAGGACGTAAAAACTCAACAATTATTATTATGATTACTCGCAGTACGCGCGTACTCTAATTAATTCAGGAGCTTATGCGATCACCAGCAATAACGCTGGAAGGTGCGATCGCTCATGTGTAACAGAAGACGAGTCCTGCCGATGATCAGATAACCGAAGGCCGACGACATTTATTGCCGCTATAAGAGCACAGCGCGCTTTGCTCTTTGCTCTTACTTATAGTTACTTAGTTTTCTGGGTACAAGTTAGCCCAATAAAGAGGTTTGCCTCTATCAGAGTCACTGCCGCTTTCTTTATAGTCACAACCACGTGACGATACAATAGGTCTGAGGCGTTTCTGGGGTGCACATGTTCTCTCGTTGAAGAAAAATTGATTGCACGTTAGTGAGTATATAAATAACGAACGCTTTGCGCCAGCAGGTACGAACATTATGGAAAGTAATAGCAGTTCTATGTGCACTACGTATACACAATGCATCACAAAAAATGGTGCTACCAGCATTGTTGCTGCTGTATACCGGTAATTCGGTTATTGCATAAACGGTCTTTTATTGAGAACGTAAAACTGCACACCGTTATTTGCGCCATCGTGCGAAGGCTTCTTATTGAAGCTCGTGTGGTTGATGGCAACTCGATAGCTGGACGGCAAGCTCCGCAGGCGACTCCCATCAATTGCAGAAATGACAAGCTAGAACCGCTGTCGGCGAAGGGTCTAAAGAGCTGTCCTGTTAAGCAGCTAAAATTAACCTTAATAAGTGCTTTCGGAAGTAAACTAATGTACTTTGACCAAGGAGGACAATACTTTTGAGATACTAATAGACATTTTATTAAAATGAAATGAAATTGGTCACATTTAAAAGTTTCAAGCAGACCTTTCTGTGCATAGGCGTTCGCTACTACGTTATGGGGGTCTATAACAACAAATTTGCGAATGTATCGGAGTATCTTAAGATACAATTGGCAAGTATCGTATCGGATACAATTGTTGCGGTAGTATCTTGTATCTGTATCTCCAATACTTCTT